>JAYKAV010003044.1:4478171-4566956 GCA_035582835.1 Phoebastria nigripes | reverse complement strand
GAATTTATTGACATCCCTCTGTATATTTGACTTGCCCATATTTTTAGGTTTTTTTAGGCCCTCTTGTCATGGTAGTGTAGTCTTCAGCACCTTTTTTTTTTTTTTTTTTTTTTTTTACTTTTCTACTGTCTTGTTTCTTCCTCCTTACCCGAAGCAAACCTGCTACACCTGGTGTTGAGATAATTGGCTGCTAAATAAATCAGTAGTTGTCAACTTGAAAATATGGAGAAAAAAGATTGTTATTTCTAGCTTTTGGGGGGGGGGGGGAAGTATTGAATGGTACATTAGCTGCTTTACATGTAGCAAGAGCAAATGGAGTTAGAATAAATTTAGCCATGTCCTCTAGTGTTGAATAGTGAGGGCATCTGTCATGTTTAATAATGCTTCTGACCTTTAGGATTATTGAAGTTGAAATTTTCTCTCTGGTCATTTGGGGGTACTTGAGCACTGTCAGAATTCTTGTGTCTGTGCGAAGTCTCCAAAGAGACGTTGTTATGCTTCGTGAGCTGGTGAAGTTAATTCATTAAAGAAATTTGTTTTCCCGCTTTCAAAATGATTTTCCTTAAGGAATGTGAAATGTCACTGTGGTCACTAAATTTTAGCGAGTCCCATCCCTCACCGTTGCTTGCTTTCCTTTTGCTGGCAAAAGGCAACCTCGCTGATGTGCTTCATATTGCCCTTCAAGGTAGTGATAAAGCTCTTGTGAAAATAAAATGCTCAGTGTAGCACGTGGAGGTGTAGGACATAATGAACGTCCCACCACCAGCTACCCAAAATGGTATCTGTGCTAGCCATGACTTCAGCAGGGCGTTGTGTTTCAGTGTTGTGTTATAGCTGTGAAACTGTTGTAATAGCTATGCTGTGGGTATGGTTAGGGGCAGCTTAGATGCACAAGCATCTTGCTAAGCTTCTAAGTCCTATCTGGGTGCTTAAAAATAAAACACGGGCAGAAAAGATTAATGCATAATATGTAAAATAGACATCTTTGATATTTCCAGCTACATTGGAGAAAGTGCAATTGAGTTGTAGTGGAGTTCAGTTATGGAAAATATCACTGAGACTGCCTAACTAAAGCTTTTGTCCAAAGTGCTCTAGAATAACAGTGCACGGTCGAAGGTGGGAGGTGGCAAGTGTCTGCAGTGTTGGCATCTTGGTAGAGAAATTTCTTCACCCGAAGCTGTGTAGAGATGTGAGTGTAATCGGAAATCTCTGTTCCTCCTTCCCTGCCCCATACTGAGTTGGTTGGACTTCCTTCCTTTTTCCCTAGTTTCCTTAAGATTTCAGGACTTGGGGACATTTAAGCTTATCGGCACGCATGCGTGTTCATCTTCAGTTGCGGGTAGCTTCCCTTGCAAGTATTTCTTGCCTTTCTGTTGTGCTGCTGCTGCTCAAGCAGATAGCARTTGACTTTATCCATAAAGATCAGCCGTTGTTCCGCTTTACTATGAAGCACTTGATGATATGATAGACATTGGGCAACTGGTGTGTGTTCTGAAATGTCAGTTTTCTTGATTATCACTGCTGATGTGTTGTTTCCCTGCACTACCCCTAGTCTTGCTGTGTGTTTGTTGTGTAGAGCAAGTAGGTTCTTGAAGGCAAGTGATTATTTCATCTGCCTTTGGTAAATTTGAGGTTGGTACACCACACTGTCACAAGGTGTTGATTTCGTATAGATTGAAAAATACTAGGAAAGATGTCTGTTCTAGCAGGCTGCTGGTGAGAGGTACAAAAATGCTGGCATGCGGAAGGGAAAATAGTATAGATGCTCTTTGAATACCTGGGATGCGTTCTGTGTTTGAGTGGCAGGAAAGGCAATACATCTCCCCTTTTTATACAGCAGAGAGACTGATTGAGCCACTTAGGAAAATGCTCCAAGTCAGCTCCAGCTTGTGACTGTCTAATAGAGTTTCAGATCTTTTGCAAATTCTTTTCTCTTCTATACAGAAGGCAGGCATGAGGTCTGTGTGCTACCTAGGGCCTGGTTAGAGAGCATAAATGGGGCTTAGGGGCTGGCTGGCTGCCTGTCTGTGTGAGCCTGAGATTCACATTTTGTGTAAATGAGATAACCGGTTCTTTTCCCTACTTGGGACTTGGAGGAAGTAAAAAGTGGGGATGTGATGGATGTGCATTTTTGACTCTGTAGTCACTGAACACTAATCCATGGAGAATTTGAACTTGTAATTTTGATTAAAGTGATTGATTTTAAATCAGCCTGAGTTCGTTTTGGGCCATTAGAGGGTATTTAAAAGGAAAATAACTCCGTAATTAAATTAATAGTGCATAAGTATCCTGCTCTGCTTTCTAAGCAGAACTTCTGTGTTTTTTTTAATCTTATTCCTTTCAGTGTCTTGTTTCTTGGCACATCTTAAGGTTAAAAGCAATGCGAAATTATTGAAACAAACTTGTGCTAAGCAAATCTTAAACTTTATTTGAACTCTTTTTCCTTTTGGAAAATACACAAGCTGTGTTGTTCTGCAAAGCAATTCTTGTTCCATCCACCTGTATGTACTGTTAATGTATCTCACTTAAGGAATGCTGTATAAAACAACAAACTGTGTTTCCCTTTTATTTGTAAAACATCCTTTCTAAAATAGCAAAATACCAGTTGTAATTACAGCATAAAGTATAAAGCAGAAATCCATCTAAATGTAAGGATCCTTCTCAAAAATAAAGTTGTGGCACTATAAAAGCTCTAAGAGAGTGAGGTTATGAAAATAAGTATTTTTCAGCAGTTGCCATTTTCATAACAGATTCTGATGATGAGAGAGGACTTACTCTGCGTTCTTGCGGACTGGTGAATGGAGTAATGGGCTAGGCCTCTTGATGTGGGTTGTATTCCTGTAGTTGTGACTTGCTGTGGATTTCTTGAGAAGGGTCTTGACGAATCCTTGACTCTCTCTAATCAAATGATGGGAATGCCTTCACAGCCATCTATAGAGTGCTCTCTAACAGGTGGTCATCTGTAGCTAAGCATAATATTATAAAATTCAGTTGAAACATGAGCTGTATAGAATGGTCTATCGACTTGAGCAACACGTGAGAGAGAATCACAAGAGTCAATACCCCTTTTTCCCATTTCCTAATAATGAAGAGAAGGTGCAGAGACACCTCCTATGACTAACCTATTTGACAGCTTACAGTTTGCTGAACCAAATTCCATGCATGGTTTGCATTTTATGAACAGAAAAAGGAATTGTCTTTTCGCTGTGTGGTATGTCAGGTACTTACTTCATTACTGAAGAGATGGTGTGTTTTAAGCATCCTGGGTTAAAAAAGTCTAATTATAGGTAGCAAAATTGGAAGGGTGGTTCTTACCTTTCCAGACACATTCTGTTGTCAAATCAATCTTTTTGCTAATTTGCTGTTTATGCGTAAAACTAGAACAGCACAATTGTAGAGGTATGTGTATCTCTTCTGGTTATCAGTATGCTTTCTATGATTTTCTTAACCTGTTTTGCAATTGTCTGGATAAGTGAATCTTCATGGCTCTGGTTGATTTTTTTTCTTCCTTAGGTCAATAAACATCTTAGAAACACCAGAAGAGTGGAGAGAGGTGAAAGAGGCACCCTAAAATTGAGCCTAAGGTCATGGAGCTCTTTGGAGGTTCTTGGAGTTTTAACACAAAATATGACAGTTGTAGTTTTGCTGTAAAAACCCTGGGGAGAGGTAATGTCTCAATCTTAGGACACATACAGGATCTTTGCTGGGACAAATGTTGGAATCAGCCTGTACGACCAGTGCAGCAGACTCTAGTCTAGGACATTGTAAATAAGATTTGACGAGCTGTAAAGAAGGTTATTCTTTTTACAAATTCCTTTCCTCTTATATCAGACATATCACTAGGGTGGTTGAACTTTTGGGTCTTGCCTGTCCAGATTTCATAGCTAAGTATTTGTGCAAAGCTGTATGTTTTCTTTTAGAGTTGAGATTTCCGTGAAGTGCATTCATTACTACTCACAGTCAGTGTGAGGATTTTAGCAGGTCAAATAATCAATTTAGTTCCTTACAACACTGAATTTTAAAGGTGCTGTTGCTGGCCATGTCTCATACTGATGACTGGGGGGGGGAGGGGGGGGAAGATTCATCCCTTCTGCTTGTGGTTTGCAGTTGGAGAATTCCAGGGTGTCTGATTCAGAGGGGCTTTTTTCAGATAGCCTAGCACCACCAAAGTGCTTGCACTTGCTCTTTTATGCGCCGTATCCTAATTTTGCTGGGAAAGCTAACTAATGCTTTACAGTGAATGAACATCCTAGGAAGTCTGTATCCCATGTTTATGACTCACTGTAATACGCATCTTCATGAACTGCGTTAAGTATCTAAGAAATGCTGGAGTAGCTGCAGTATAAAATGTATGCAACTTCATCTACACAACAGTGCTTTATATATGGAAGAGATTCTTGGTTAGAGTTAAGGCCACTTGACAGCTTTACCAATTTGTTTACAAGTAACTGTGCGGTAGAAACAGCAATAAATGTGGCATCTGTATGTTTGTTGTATATAGAAAAAGAAAGTGGGAGGGAGGGGTGAAGATGAGGTTTACACATAACCTTGTAGAAAGGAAAGGAGATGGAACATTAATGCTAGGAATATTACTTTAGAGAAAGGAGTTGCAGCTGTTTACACCCTACTGGCTACAAACATGTCTGGAATATTCGATTTATGGGAAGAATCAAGTAATTAAGATAAAAGAATATACATGATTCGCTACTGTGAAATAGAAAGACATAATTTATGCTCTGTATCTACTGTAGTTATGATTAGTGACCTAAGGCTGTTGAACTTCCTCTTTATGGATTGCGAAAATGCTGTGACGGTTTTCAAGGGAATTGCTCTCTTTGAGTTTAAAGAGATGAAAATGGGCCTGCTAACAAGGACCAGCTTCAGTATGTGCTTTCATATTCTTCATGTTTTTAAAAAAAAAAAAAAAAAAAAAAAAAAAAAAAAAGAAAAAAAAAGGCAATTGGGTGCTTTGATATGGCTGAACCTTAGGACCTAGCGAGGCAGAAGGTGCATAATATATAGTATCACACAATGCATGCAATGTATGCCAAGAAATCTGCAGAAAGGTATTCCCTTGGATGCTTTTCAGAATGTCTGTTGCTGAAAAGACTTGAGAAATATGTTTTCAAAAAGGGAAGCTATTATTTGGTATTAGTTTTCTGGTTCTGATGTGTTGTAGTGTTTTGCTTATTTGTGTTACAAAATTGTCCATAAACCTAGGAATTCTTGCTCCCTGTGCTGTGCTCATGATCAAAGATGATTATTATCGCCAGTATGGACTGTGATTTGAATGCTTCCCTGCATTAGCTGAGGCAAATTTGTAAGGAAATATCTGAAAATTGTATACCGATTTCAGATGCTGTTTCTGTGTGCTTTCCTGAGCCCTCAGAACATTCTTTCAATATAAGCTGTTTGAGTTTTGAAGTCGTTTGGGCCTTTAAGCTAAAAACTTCACACTCTGAAGTGCAAAATTCTATGAACTGTGGTAAAATATCATCATCAATCTTTCTTCTGGAAACTGCAGCTGTTATGATGCTCTCTGCAGTCTTCCAGTGTAACCTGCAACTTGGTGTAATTCTGTGCACTGCATAATCTTCACTTCTGATTAGGAAGGACGTGTCCTTTGAATGTGCTCTGTTCCCCACATGTTGACTGTTCGTGATGCCGAAGGGGGCTAATACGGTAGCTTTAGTTGGTGTTTAATGCTTGCCTTTCGATGCTGAATGTGGAGAGGTGATGAAACCAAGGGTGCTATTTGTCAGTAAAGATATTGGGCCAGGAAAATAAACAGCTGGGAGAGTATCTGGAGCATGCCTACATTTGAAATACACTAACTGCGTAGTAAATATTTAAATTTGAGCTAATATTGCATTATATTAAAGATTCATTTATTACTGTACTCATTGGAAAGCCCTTGTAGGAAAGCGCTATAGTTTACATTAGTTTAAGTGTTGGAAAATGGATTTGTCAGTGTCGCTTGTGCCAGTGCATGAATATTTTATTTCACTTTTCTAAGGTAAGAAATACTCAGGTAGGTCCATGCCTTTTAGGGTCAGGCTCCTGGTGTGCTAGGACTCTTTTTTTTTTTTTTTNTTTTTTTTTTTTTTTTTTTTTTTTTTTTTTTCCTTTTTTCCCCTCTCCAGTTCCAACTAATATCGGAAGCCCCTTTCCAGCCTGGCAGCATTCTCACAACTTTGAAAGCATTAGGGCGCATGGTCTGTGCCCTATGCTGGTCTGAGCAGTGACATACCTGAGCTTGTGACAAGCAGAAGTCAGAGAGATGGTATGGCCAGAACTGAAGACAATTGCACAAGCTTCTCAAATATGTGCTTCAATATTGATTTAAGTAGGCTTCTCCCTCTAACGTATGCATTGGAGAGAGGGAGAGCGCCTAGTTTTACTGCATAATCTCTAACACTTTTTTCCCCCCAAGTGAGACTCCTGGTAAGCAGTTTGAAGAACTAAGCTCATGGTGATTTTAAAAACAATTTTTTAAGTCATGCTGAGAAGATTGTGTTTGGTAAAAGGAAACTAATCTAAATAATGAGCTATCTCTAAAATGGTCAAATAAGGTTTTATGCAAATTTCCTTAAGTTTTAGTAACACTTGGTTAGGGTGTTTTGGTTTGCTTTATGGAATTTTTTTCTTTTTTGTAAGGTACTTTGCCAGTTTCTGCAATTATAGGTAATAGTTGCACACAGAATTCTTAATCAGGTGTCCTGTTGTTTTCAATAGGTCTGTAAAAAAAATTGGCTATGATGATACACTTCGTATAAATCCTTGTGCCCAGAACAATGGGAAAGGTATAAGCTTTCAATAACAATACATGATGATTTCTGAGTCAAGAGCATTTGAATCTGGCAAAGATGGGTTCCATCCAATGCCTCTAGTAATAAAGTAAATTAATTTGAATTCTACAGGAGGACTGAATGGTTTATGGAACTACTAGTTGGTCTCAAAGCATTCTACTTCTGGATCTCTGACTGAAATAACACCTTGACTTTTTTAAATGGAAGCTATTAGTAGCTTCATTTGTTAAAGTTGTAGTGCTGTGACGATTATATTGCCCAAGACAAATGGTTAGCCTTAGAATTGCAGATTAGCTTGGCTGTCTGTATTCACTTTAATATTAATTCAAATGAGTGCAGATGGTGTCCCTGATATGTGTACTATATGTTTAAAAACTATGCATCTTTGTTTCAGAACTCCCTTTTCTTCTGGTTCATCTTAGTTGTCTGTATGTTCACGCATGACTTTCAGCACCTGCGAAAAGTTTTTTTTTTTTTTTTTTTCTTTGTACCTCTCTCCCAACTTTTCCTTTGAGCATTTTGTTTTTTTTTAATAGCAGGTAAATGCATCCTTTTTGTTCTCCAGTGTAGTTATTTCTGATTTTAGCATTTTCAATATCTAGCTATTTCCAGATGAATGGAGGCCATCTTTCCAATCTACAAGTTTAGATTAGATTGCAGCCTGTGGACCTGGTTTGGGGTATATTTATTTAATACTGATTTACATATAAATACAAAGAAAAAATATAAAGTCTACAAAGAAAAAAATATAAAGTCTAGTGTTGCTAATTCTAGCTATTGATATCACGGCAGACAGCAGCAATCTGTATTAGAAATTCTCTGCATAGTAAGATAGTCATATCTTCTACAAGTTGACATGTTTTAAGACTGCTGTTTTGTTTTCTTGATTAGCTGCTCTGGTTTGTTTCACATTAATTACTGACAGTATTATTTTTATTAAGGCTATGTCATGACCCTGTTTATCAGCCAGTGTCTGAACACCCTAATATATGAAGCACATGTGTAGAAAACTCTTTTCTGGTTTGAAATGTTAGCTTTTTCTACAACACAGCATGTTAGGTGCAGTTTCTTAGAGGATGTAAACATTTAAGTAACTGACCATTTCATAAGCAAATGCTTATATCCTCTGAGAAGCTGCGCAAGGAAACATTTACTTTCCAGGCATTTATTTTCCAAATACACTTTGTTTCCTCATAGGAACAGCATCGGATTATGTGGTGAAATAGCCAAGTCACAGGATCTGGCTGATGAGTCTTTTATTTGTTTCTTTTCTTTTTATAATTTTAAACCCCAGCTTGCTGGCAGAGCAGGCCAGTTTGCAGAGGTGTTTTAATTTTTCCTGTCATAAAATTCCCCTGACTACTAGGCAGTATTTTTACAGCCATATAACTGTTCGAACTCTGTGCTGGGTTTGCAGAGCAAACCGTCTCCTGATTGTTTTATCCTTTCAGCTCTTGGTATCTCTTTGTTAAAAGGTAAACCCCTTAGTGAGATGTTAAAGAAAATGTGGCCTCTTGATATTTAAAAGGTGAGAAATCTATTTAAACTGTATATGATGGCTCCAAATAGTCCCACTGCTGTGTACTGCTTGTTTTAATAGAAGTGATAAATACTGCGGCTGGTGGTGCTCAGCAATTAGATTTGAGCTATATACTATAAATGACATTTAATGGCAAATGTCAGGCATAGTCTGAGTGGTATCTTCATTTCAGTGTTGGTTTCTTTAGGATAATGCTTAAAAAACCTTAATGGAATTTAATTACCAGAGCATATATTCAATGATTAGTTAAATGCATTTGTAATACCATTAGTTGTTAGGTAACTGTTTGCTTATTATGCTTGACACAGAGTGTATTTGATGTACAATGTGTATCGTATGCAGTGCAGCAATAGAAATGCTAATAAGCCCGTGCGTTAAGGAGGGTTGCTATCAATACTGTGTCAGCAGCTTGCTGCCAAATTTGCTTCTGTGAGAAAGGCATAAGCTGTAATCAAAGTGGAGTTTGTAGAAGCAGCAAACGTGAACAGAGATGCTGTGATCAAAAATAGGGCTTATTGCTTTCTCTAGTAGTGATTTTAATTACAGCCTATTAATGAATTCTCACCCCTGTTTGTGTCTTTCGTATAGGGCTTTTGTGGTACTTGTAGAAAGAAGAGCTGAGATGCGGCATCTCCACTGCTTCATCTGTGATTTCTGTACAATAAAGCTGAGCGTACTGTATATATGTGCATATAGAAATGCAGTAGTAGTTTTGTGTGTTGTGAAGAATCTTCAGCACGAGCACAGTGCAAGGTTACGTGGGTATTCTGTGGAGATGTGGCTTGCTAAAACAAAAATAGTAAGCCTGGACGGGCCCAACGGACTGTCCACAGCTGCGGTGTGCATCTGTACTCTGCTTTCCTCTTGGGCCTTTGTGGAGGCAGCACAGACAACCAAAGTTTATCTGCGCAGGTTTCATCAGATATCTACACACTGAACTGGTTTGGATCCGCTGGTGTAGACAGCTGCTTATTTTCCCCAAGAAGGGAGCAGTCAATTGGGGAAAGCTTTTTGTGCCACAGATGCTTTCATGTTGGGGGAAATGGGTGGACACCCTGTCTTCTAGCCCTGACAACTATAATTAAACAGGCTTGTTCGTGGGTAGTTGTACACTGTGATAGTGTGGTTACTTTATGCTTTTGCTCAGCATAACTGACACCATGAACCACAGATGGGATTCAACGAACATAAAAGGGAAACGGAGCAGAAAGATACCACAAAGGGATTAAATGAGGTAGTAAGCAATGACCCATAACCTTCATGAAAGATCTTTTAATAGTTTTATTTTAAGCCAGCCGGTTTTTAAGCATAACTGCTTTTTTTTACAAGATGAAATTATCTTTTGTCATTTGGAATTGCACTGAAATTTTTTAAGGGTTGCCGTACTTAAGTGTATTTCAGTGATAGGAAAACAGGTGACTTGCTAGATCTTGGCACAGTAAGCAGCTTTGTTTCTCGTAAAGCTGAAAAGTTTATGGAATAAATACTGTAGTTTGTTTTAAATACAGAAATCTCTTACGGTCATTACCTGAAATGAGTAATGTTCTTTTTCTCCTTGAAAACTTGGATGAAGCTGTGTTCGATTCTGTTTTCTGGATTGTTCAAAAGTTAAAACCTTATGAATGAATATATATTTAATATCTGATATTTGATGTATTGTGGGATGTCAGGGTGCTATTTCTGATCCTCTGTTTCTGTGTCACTGCCAGCTAAAAGTAGGGAAGATGGGATTAGTTTTGAGTAGGTAAGGAGGAAATTGCCTTGGGAATTTGGGTAGAAAACACAAATAACTTGGGCAAAGACTGCATAGAGTAGTTTCTTGTTTGGTCCCAACTGACCTCTTTGGTAATCCTCTTAAAACCAGAGAAGATGATGTCGGTTGCTGATTGATCGCATTTTCTGGGGTGTGAATATGAGTGGAATTCCAAAGGAATGAAAAAAGATGGACACTTTTTTGATATTAAAAGAGAGGAGTCCACAGAGCCTGTGTACAAAAGGCTGGTTAGAAGTTGAATGTATTGAAAACTGTTCTGCTTTGACAGATGGCCGATGCCCTTGTAGCTTCATTTTCAAGTAACCATGTAGTCTTGTTTTGATCAATTCTAGTTTGCACTTGTTTTTATATAATCACACATACTCTCTTTTGCACATATAAAAGGATGTCATTCTGTAACTAACTTGGGCCAGTAATTTATACAGTAGATTTTTTTACACACTTCTCTTTGTTCTTCTGTCTCAGTGGAAAACAGGAGGCTTTGTGTTAAATTTTAATGGCCCTATGCCTTTAGGAAACACTGTCAAAGAATAAGATTTTAAATAGTTACCTATTCTTTAACAAAATTGGTAAAGCCTAAACACTCCATTTCAGTTGGCTATTTCACAGTTGCTGTTTAGAATTTTTTTCAAGACTCAAAGACAGGCTTTATTTTTATTTGGCTCATGGCAAGTGTCTTATTAAAGCTATTGTTCCATATGGGCTTAGGTCTTGGAAAGGAATGACTATTTGCCTAATGGTATTTTCATTTGTTCCTTGTGTTTCCTTTTTCTTTAATATGATGCCTAATTCACAGATTGATATCCTGTTGTTGGCATTCAGCATAATCAATGTCAGCCTCTCTGTCAAGGGGAATTGCTGACATGCACCCCTTTGCATTTCATTTGGAAGCAAATAATTAGAGGTCCTGGATTTGAAAACAGTGAGAAAATAGTAGCAGAAGAAGGGAATAGAGGTGTCTGAAAGAGTTTGTTGTCGGAATCTGATTCTAGCTGAGAGTTACTACCTCTTTGAGGATGAAGCTGTTATCAATATGTTGGAGAGGATTATCTTATCTCTAAAGCGCAATTTTAGGAGTGCAGAGCTCTCTTCCTTATTGATGCCATTGCTACGGAGTGATATTTGGCTAACTAGTGAGGTGCTAATGTGTAAAACCTCCCACCTAAAGACCCGAATGGAGTTGTAACCTCTAAATCTGCAAGCACTTCCCTACTTTGGTGGGTGAGTAGTTGAGGTGTCTGCAAAAGACAGAGAACTCATCCAGAGTACTGATTTTACTGGGAAGGTCTGCTGATGAAGCTGGGCTTACCTACTGGTTACATCTTTGAATTATAGCATATCAGCTCTTGGGTCACTGGGGCTGATTTTTGGCTTAATTATTTCAGCATGTTTTGGACATCTGGAAAGCAGAAATTGAGGGGAAGGGAAGATTTATGAGTGACACTAAATAAAATTAAGAGCTGGTAGGTAACGTTTATTCCATATTAGTTGATTTTTGTAGAAGTGGGGAGCAGAAGACAGCTATAAGGAGCAGACAGAAGGAAGAGAGAAAAATGCATTCAGAGAGCTCGATTTGTTGAGCTTTGTCTCAGAAGTGCATCTAGTTTTGAAGCACAGTGAAATGCAGTGCTAACCTGTATCCTTATGAGGCAGACTTCACTGTTGAATTCACTAAAGTTCATGCAGTCTTTTAGTGCTATTTGTTGCAGTTTCTGTCGGCTCTTTCCCTAGTTCTCAGTTACCACAATTATTCTTTGTCTGTCATATATGCTATAGAGTTCTTGCCTTGTGACTGTAACAGCTATCCCACCAGAACATCTAGTATTCGTAAAATGGCAGTGTAGCAAGTTTTGATAGTACAGTTCTTCTGGTGATCTGAAGACTGTATTTTTTTTTTTTTTTAAGGCAGTCTAGCAACTATAATGCCAAACCACCCACGCTAGGAGACAACATATGGCAGCTACTATGAATTAACATGCAGATAAGTAGCATATCACCTAGTGTTTTTAAAAAGGCTTGAGCCTTGATAGCTGGATTCTAAGGTTTTGGCTATGTGACCATCTCCCCACAATGCACAAAACACAACCTTGCAGATAATGAGTCATGATTTAAGACTAATTTTGGCCATGTTTTGCAATTGTTTAAAGGTGTAGGCAAACAGATTGTTGTTTTATACTTGCATATGTGTATATCGGTATGTATGTAGGCCGAGATTAACGGGTATGTTTATGGGATCTGCATGCTTTCCCCTCTCCTTATGTAGGAAGCAACTCTGTCTACAAATAACCTGTCTATACTGTATAATGTTTGGCGTTGTTTGCGAACAGTTTTGCTTCAAACTTTGTAGAAACTGTAGTAGAGATCTAGAACAAATAATATTCTCAACAAAGCAGAGTGGCTCTGAGCAAAAGGACTGTGTTTTGTATAGTCTTCAGGACAGGTCCGTCCCTGAAGGCGTGTGAGTGTTCATGTGCATGTGCATCTGAGTGTAAAGGTTGGAAATTCAGGGGAAGGTGAGTGTGATGGTTGTTTTACATCTCCGAGTTATTTGTACACAAGACTGGATTAATTTCCAGCATGCTGAGGTGACTTCATGAATTCCAAAAGGAGTCTTATTTGTTAAACTTGTGAAGAAAAGGGACACAAGAGAAATTCTTGTTGTAAACAATCACAAAATGTCAAGAGCAAGACTTTGTGAAAAAATCCCATATTGTTTTGTCAATAAATTATGCTTTCTCCTACATAGATCACAGAAATGGGACTTTACCCTGGAAACAGCAATATTTGATACCCCAGGCAGCTTATTCCCAGCTCAGCTCACACTTCAGTGAATACACTGATCGATTATCCGCGGCTTAACCAAGCCTTCTCATTTCCTGCCTTCCATTACTGCGCTCAATCAAGCCAACGGTTCTTTGTGGCCTGCCTTGTGCACTGAGATAAGCCATCAAGGCATGTTTCTATTAGAAAAGCTCTTGTAGATGGAATAGTCATTAGATAACACTAACAGGTTTAAAGGTTGCAGTCTGTGTGTTGGTTCGGGTTAAGAGGACAGGAACCAAAAGGGCTGCTGCCTTGGGTTGTTGTATTTGAGGGGCAGAGAGGATTAAACGGCACATTGCCATATTCAGCGCTCTTATTTAACATTTTTATTTCTTGCTGAATACTGATAGCTCTCACTTTTGACAATGTTTTTGTGTTTGCAAGAAGTAATTGTGTGTTAATATGCATGCGTCTGAATGAAATAATCAGGCTTCAAAAATAACATTCATTTGTAGTAATAACCTCTGTATTTCCAAGCTGGGTTTTCTTGGCTTACAAACAGCTGGTTAGGTTTTTTACTTAATTAGAAAACAGCCTACAAAAAGATATCCTGAGAACTTGAAATTACATATGCTATTGCAGAGCAGGAAGAAAAATGATCCTTGCTGTATCTCTTTAGCTCCTGATTGCCAGATAGTTTCATTTGTCGTGTGTCCCCCCTCTCCCCCGGGAAGCTGGTATGACTGGTCTTTATTTTTCTTTTTCCCTCCTTTGAATATTAGTAGATGTCAAAATTGAGTAAGTGTAAAAATACTTCTACAGTGGGAGTAGAAATATGGGTAGCAATTCAACATGGCAAGGAAGGGCCAGGGAGGGCTGGGGTACAGCAAGTGCAGCAAGTCAAATCTACCGCTTGTGCTGGAGCCGGACTAATACTGTGTCATGCAGCATAATTAGAACTGTTTGTGTGAAATGAAATAATCGTTTTTGGGGACAAACAATGCCCCAAAGAGGTGGGTTAATTTGTAGTGTTAAAAAATAAATATGTCCACTTGAAAACGGGCTTTGTGAGGCCAGAGCTTCTATGCTGCAATGCACAGGATGTTTATTTTGAACAGTGGAATGGCTGTTAAAATATTAAACATGTTGTTAAAATAATACAAAGAATTTGGTAGCTTAGAATTAATCACATGGTTTTTTTTTTTTCTGATAGAAAAACTTCATTGTTGAAAATACGTTTGAAAGGAAAGATGTTCTTTTCCTTGTTTCTGTTTTGCTGTTTGTTTCTTTGAAATAGCCACTATTCACTGACTCCAGCATGCCCATCTGTCATCTCCAGCATTTGGTATATTGTTTCCAAAGCTAGCTGTGATTTAACATGGTATCTAAATAGGGCAAGTAATGAAGGATAGTGCTTAAATCCCTCTGAGAGAATCTGCAGGACATCTGTGATCATTTGCACAATTTGGTTAGTCATAACCCTCGGAAGAGAATGTGGAATCTCCTAGGATGTGAATTGTAATGTGCGGTAACTCAGTTTTCAAGTGTGTTCTGAAAGAAAACTGGCACCTTGGAATTGTCACAAATGCTGTGGAAATCAGTACATTCATATTAAAAAGAACCTGCAAGATTATTTTTTTCCCTTTTAAAGGAGAGGCTCATTTTTAAATAGAAGTTGACCAGGTGTTGGTGAACTGGGATGCTTTAATCCATTTACAGATTTTATCTAATTCTTGTTGAATGTCCAAAACTGATTCATGTTTTTTAAAAGGAACAAAAACCAAAAGAGCAGCAATAACAACCCCCCCAATGAGTACTTTTTGAGTACTGCAGCAATAGACTATATTTTCATTTAAGGGGAGAATGGAGTTTTGTAGCGGTGGGAGTCTTTTTGAGCTGACAGAAAGACACTTTAAAACACTTGCCACTTCTGTGATTTCTGCAAGTCTGAATTTGGCATGTGACTGTCTGCAGCTTTCATATGTAAAGGTGTAAAAAAAAAAAAAAAGTAACACATTATGAACTAGGGGACACTTTTTTTGTGTGCACATGGTTCTAAAATAAATAGTCTACCACAGAAGTTGGCGCCTTGACACCTCTGAGCATAGTCTGCTCTGTAAATGACATACATATTTAGAAAATTGGCTGACAAAATAGCATGTCTAGGAATTTCTGTGCAATGAAGGATGTAAATGTGAAAAACAAGATTCTGTCAGACGTTTTGTATTTTTAGGGAGATTGAAGCTTCAGGTTAAAACCCACAAAATCATGCATGTTGGAGACTAGATACAGAAAATACTTTTCAAGAGGAAGCTTTTAAATTAATTGGACAAAAAGCAGCAATCATGGTAAAAAGAAGTGTTTAGGAACGAGATCAGATCTCCCCTCTCCCCCCAAAAAAGCCCAAACCCAACCCCAAACCAAACAACCCAAACCCACCGCTATCAGCAGAGCACAAATAGCAGCTTATTAGTATGTCAGCATATTTTTAGTTCCATCATTGTCCAGAGACTTTTCTGTAAAAAGTTACTTGCACATCTCGGTTGTAAATGATGATATTTTTGTTGCTGTGTTCCTTAGGTATGGAGGCATTGAGTCGTGCCGTATACGTGCATTCTATGATTCAAATGGTGAAGAGCAGTCAGCATCGTGGAGCATGTGCTGCTTTCCGTTTTGGAAGTTATATGAGTCTGATAATTTTTTAAGATATGTGCACTGGCCATGTTCATCTTTTCCTGTCATTTATAATTCATTTAAAATGCCTATTTCATAAAATTTGGTTTTTAGAAGTTAAAAGCATAAAAGTTGGTGTATGCCATGGCTTCGAATGTATGCTTATACGCACCATTTGGATCGATTGTCTATTGGTTTTATTATCTGTTTTGGTTCTAATTCTACCTTCATCTTTTTTCTCTGTCGTTTTTAAAGATACGTTATTTTTGTTTCTGAAGTGTAATGAAAGAAAAGTCACTCTTCTGTGTTACGAAAACCCCTGTAATTTCTTTTTCCTTGTAATCTTCCCCTCTGACAATGCCTCACAACTACATGATCAGCCTAAAGAAGTCAATACCACTCCTGCTGGCAGGTTGCGGTGTAGGGCAATTCATCATTTCCCTGAAAACTTCTTAGGTTCAGCCAGCCTCCTGAAATTCAATCTCATTCCCCGTGTTCTTCCTGATTGTGAATCTGATTTCAGGGGAGGAAATGCTGTTGCTCTCTTTCACTGTGCAGAGTAACTGCTAACCTCTGGAATAAAACACAGTGAAGGGAACAACTAAGGCATTCTGTGAGTCCGAGAACAAAGTTTCAAAATGGGAAAAGAGTACCTTCCCATCAAATTAAAATGCTTGAACTAGCAAAAAGCTCCAGACTGTACGTAGATGTTATGCTTTCCTAAAGTATGTTTTGAGTGATGAGGTGATAAAATACTGCAAAACATAGTAAGTACTTTGCCTGCCTTCATTGTGTGTTAATGTGTGAATATTCCTAATAATCTCTTGTGTAATCCCCTGCTATTCCTTTTTTTTTTTTTTAAAATGCATGTTGGGGAACTTGGACGTTTGCAGTGAAGCTTGCAGGAGAGAGACAGCACTAAGCAAAAACTTCTCTTTGCATTGACTGAATGACAAACTGGGAGGGTCTTTTGGGAGGAGGGGAGAGAGTGCGGTGGTCCCTTATGGCAGCAAGTGGAAAAACCTCACTTCTAACCACTAATTTTTTCTATCCAAGTGTATCAGAATGCTTTGTAAGTGTTGACCTTCGCCTCCTCCTCCCCACGCTGCTAAAAGCCCTGTGCTGTTCTATGATATAATAAGAAACTGAGACGGGATTTAAGTGATTGCATCACCATCTCCTTTACAGTCTTGTCCTAATTCAAAATAAAGCTGTGACCTCCCAACTCACAGCTCTGTCATGCCAAGGCAATGAAAACATTTGACAGTTTTGATCCCTTCCTTTTTGTTGTAACATAATCTTAATGTATGCATACGCAAAGGATATACCTTCACACAAAATTGTTACGCTTCCAGAGTTCTTTCTGCAAAACTGTCCCCGGTAGCAGAATCTCCGTAAGGTTACGGATGAGGTTGTATCCATTCATTCATCATTTGCTACCTCTGTCCTCTCCATGACTAGCTCCTCTTTTTACCAAGATACAGTAACTTGTTTCCTTTTCTCAGATCTCTCCGTTGGCTGCTGGTTGTTGTTCAGACTTTTGATGACTGGGTTTGTAGATAAGCATTTGTAAGCACCATCCCTGCCAGAGCGCAGTGTAGGTTTCTAGTCCTTCTCCTCCCCCTCGATGTAATTTGCTATTCAAAAACACCGCCACCAACAAAATTCAATACTGTATTTTGTAGTCCTCCTTCATGGTTGCATATACATGCGTACTTATGCCTCCTTTACAGTGCTCCTTGGAGCCTTGTACTATTCTAAAGACACCCGACTTTAGTGGAACAAACGAAGAAAATTGAAACGTTAGCTTTTGATGCTTGTTGTAAACTGTCCGTACATAAGAGTGAGTAGTTTTAGTGTCACGAAGTGATGCTTTCTGAGCGTGCTCCCATGGCTTTGTGTTACACAAGAGGGGTGCTTTYTCCTCTCAGCGAAGAAACGCAAAGAGAATTTGCAAAGAAATGCTGGGTTAATGTTTCCTGTCATTGTTGCATGCAGTTCTTGTTAGCACTAATAGAATTTATGAACTCTTAGTGAGAGGGTAACAGAACATCTACGTGCTTTTTTTGTCTTCAGAATTCAGAGAAACTATTTATAAAGACTGTGATGCACAGAACTTTATTTCAGGAGAACAGAGAAGTCTGCAACTGCCTTTTTTTGAACAGCAGGCAGCAGAAATCAGTGTTGCCTCTCAGACTTTGTCCTTTTGATTTTTTTTTTTTTTTTCATTTATTAGACAAGCGTGTTGTCTTTGCAAATGTGGTGTGTGTTTTGTTTGTGGGTTTTTTTGGGGTTTTTTTTGTTTGTTTTTTTTTTTAAAGTAGGTTCAGGTTTCTCGTGTACAGGACAAGTATGCTTAGTATGTTTTTGAATGTGTTTTGAGGCATTCTGTACGTAGAGCACATGTGGTAGTGGTGGATTAGTTAAACTTTTTTCTGGCACAATGCTGCCACTAGCAGTTTTTTTGTGGTATTACATGTGTTTTTAATCAAAGGCTTCAAGTGCATTTAATGGGAAGATTTTGATATTCTTTGTTAAGCAGCAGGGGTGGAAATTGCTGTAACAACTAGGCTGATGTGAAGAGGAGAGACGGTAAGAACTTTCTGGTCCAGTAACCTGTGATTTAACTTCTAAATGTAAATGTTCTAAGAGCAGTCTTAGAAGGGTCTAGAGAACTGTGGTCCAGAAAAAACAAACGGTGCTTGCAGTTGCCTCATTCCAAAAGAATGTTCATTTCCCTTTAGGCCTTCCTCTCTTTCTTGAAGTGTTTTGGAGCAGTAGAAAGAATTGACTACCAAGGGTTTCAAAGATAAGCTGAAGCAGAGAGTTTGTAATAACTTGATCTAAAAATTCTCTTTTTAAGTGGCGTTTATGCTTCAGTTGCCTTCTAAGAAGGAACAAACTGGTAGCTGGATTCTCAAATGAAAAAGGAGCACTTGAGGAAGATGGTTTTGTGTCAATTTTGCTGTTGGTTTTGTGAGGTACGTGAGCAGTCAGAGCCTGTAATAATTGGGATTGAAGTGCAGCATCCTATTCTTTTGTGTAAAGGAGTGTGATAAAGAACATCTACGATTGTCTCTGAATCCATCTGTCCTTGGGGGGGGGGGGGGAAATCTGGTATCTCTTGGTTACAACTGTTAAGAATGGTTACATTGAATTATGTTGCTATTCGTATTCTTTTTTTCCCGTGTTTGGCCGTAAATACTTTTTATTTGTAGAAATTAGCAGACTAAGATCATGCTGTATGAGGCCAAAAATTCCAGTCCTTTTCTGATCCCTGCCGCCTCTTTTCTTGGGTTAGTTTTTTGTGAGTGGATACATCTAGTATTTGCTGGTCAGATACATAGAGATACAACTGCATGATGATGCAGTAGGTTCTTTTTGCCTTTGTCTAGTTTGAAAGTCAATCGTTAGCACGTTGCCCTTGTTTCATTGTCCTAGAAATATGTTTTCCTCCCTTTTGGGTCTTACCTCAGGTTTTCTTCAGTGTGAAAACAAATTTTATACTTTAGAAGATTGTGTCAGATGTGGTCTGATTTCCTTTTTAGTAATGCCTTTAGACCTTCTTTTTCAGAGTAAACGGGACCACCTCCTTATGAATGTCAAATGGTACTATCGCCAGTCTGAAGTCCCAGATTCAGTCTATCAGCATTTGGTTCAGGACAGACACAATGAGAATGGTAAGTTAGGCTCTGTAGAGTAAGGCCTTCTTTACTTGTACTCTCAGTTTTAAGTTTTAACAGTCCAGAAAGCAAGAACACTTTTTCATAGGGACACGAAGCGAGGACTGTTGATGAAAACAATATATTAGAAGATGGATGATAGTGTTTCTTACCTGCCTTGTTTGTTCTAACTAGTGTATGTCCTGTAACCATAGCTATAATCCGATGCATTTCAGGTATGGTTTAAATGCTGTGCTGTATTATACCAATGCCTTAAGAGAGAGTAGAAAAGAAAAATAACATTGGGTCCTTTGTAGGCCTTCTGGACAGTGTCCTAATACCTAACTGGCTGAAGACCAATTTGTCTGAAGAAATTGTGAATCTCTTCGATTTTTTTGTGATTCTGCCATAGTGTCATGAGCACTACATTTTTACATTCATACTACCTTGCACGTATGAATACTCACTGTGATTAATATTGCAGTAAGTGATGTAACTGAAGCACTCGTAGCCGAGTTCCCCCTTTTCTCTTTGCAAAAACAAGTGTGATCTTGGGTTAAATAGAAGCAGAAGAAACTTTAGTACCTATTCCAGTGTCATTTATCTCTTGCCTTTAGGGGAGACATAACAGTTGCTTCTGTTCTTACCAGGAAATTTCCTTGAGGCAACTGTTAAAATTCTGAAGATACTCCAAGGTGAATTGTGATGATAAAAGTTGATGCTTGAAATACGGAACACAGCAACTTTTTGGTGCATGACAGTACAAAGTTGAGCGTACATTCTCCTTTTTGCAGGCATTAAGGACGTTTTGCGTGTGCTTTAGCAAAAGCTGCGCAAATCTAATATTTCTCTTGCTAATTTATTTGAAACTTCTAACAACGGGATTATAGGCACAGTGTCAAAAAGTGAGCATTTTTGATAACATGGCTGTTTTTTTATGTCACACTTGTGCATGTGAAGTATTTTTGTGTGTTCTTCAAAGGTATTATAAAGAAGTCATGGAGAAAGTTGTCTTCCAGTTTTTCGTTAACACTGGGCATTTTCTGTATTTGAACATGAATATCAATATTTATCTCAAAGCCAGAGCACTAAGCAGTTAGTACTGTCAAGATTTTGTTGCAGATTTGAGATTAAATATGCAAAACAACCAAAACCTTAACTCGGAAACTAAAAGTCAGTGATAAATTAATTTGCCTAGTTCCTTTCACCTAGGAGTGACCACTTCTAGTGGTCAGTGGATAAGATGTGTCATCCAGTACCCCTAAAATCTGTTTCCCTTCAGCAGTTCTTTAGATATGGCAAGGGAGAATTCATGTGTAAAAATGGGTATCACGTTATTCCATACCTTACGGGCCATGTAAGCAATCTGAATGTTTGTCGTCTTAACGCTGAGGAGTGTGTATCTAAGAAACATCCTCAAACTTTGACCTGTAAAAAATACCTGCAAAATGGCATTGGTAGACGCTTTCAGACTACAGCTAATGTGTTGGTGGTTTTCTTGTTTGTGTTTTTGCTTTCTGGCAGACTCTGGACGAGAGCTTGTTATTACAGACCCAGTTATCAAGAATCGAGAGCTCTTCATTTCAGATTATGTTGACACTTACCACGCTGCTGCCCTCAGGTAAGTTACAGAAGATGTGGTGCAGTGTCTCAGAGGTGGATGAGAAAAACCTTATTGAGAAGAGATGCTTTTTCTGTTTTCGTGTGGGGATCATTAGCATACTGCTCAGCTTTCTCCTCATCTCCTACAGTAATTAACTTGTGTTATCTGTTCTCATTCAAAAAGAAGCTGTAGTTCTACAATCTCGTTTTAATCTCAGTTAATCAATGTGGCTCAGAAGATATTGTTTCCCATCATTGCCAATTTAGGTTATTGCTAGTTCCCGCAGAAATACTACCCTTCCCTCCCCCGTGTTTGATTTCACTATTAACAATAGCGTCTCCTAGTAAAGTGACTGTTAGTACGTTGCTCTGATTAAATTGCGTTAAAGGCTTTTGCTCTGAGGCACTTGTCATTGTTGCAGCTCAGCTAAGAGCTCCATTAAAAACTAGCTGTACAGACAGGAGGTAATGGACCCCTGTGTTGTTCTCTGTACTATCTGCCCTTCCCTGGAGGTTGCTGCTCTCTTTACCCACTAAGTTTTTAACTYAAGTGGCTAAGTGACTAGGCAGAGGGGATACACCATTACTTAAAAATGTTTTCAAATAGAAACAGCGAGGCGTTATTTTTCAGCAGATTTTCAACGTGCCAAATTTTCAACATGCCAAACATGCATGGATATTGTCAAAATGCAAATTGAATAATCTCCCTGATAATAATGGTCAGATGGTGTTTCACAAGAAGCATCTGGAGACATTTTTTTGTTCAGAGTCACTTTACTTCAAGACAAACTAGCTGCAACTTCTGTTATAAGGGTGGGAAGAAGTCTTTGATTTACATATTAGACTTTTTTATAAACTCGGAAAATTCCAGTGGTGTACTATAATCTCATGAAATTCCACAGTGCCTTTTCTGAGTTACAGAAGGTCGCCTTCCAATTTTAAATCAGCATGCTTGGAAACAAGCTAGCAGGAGGTTGGCTGTCTTGATGGAACCAATCTTGGAAATCTGTCTGCTTGAACAGAGAGAAACTGAAGTATGTGTATGGAATTTTCCCTGGGAGTATTTTAACTTCTACATCCTTTCTCTTTTTTTCTTTAAAGAAAAGATAAAAATGGAAAGATAAAAATTGAATATATGTGTATACGAAGCAATCTTGAAAAATAACCTTCTCTTCTCCCCTTCTAAAAAGAGTGGAGGCTGATGAAAGACCAAACCGATCCCTTTCTCATCCTGTCTTGTGTTTTATCTGCTGCCTTTTTGTTTGGAAGTGCATACCATGGGTACCTTTCAGATCACTCTCTTGTTTCTTTTTGTTGGCATATGGTTTCAATGTTGTTTTGTTGTGTTCTGGATTGTTCATACTTTTGATAATTCTTATAGGCTTGTAGATGGTATCTAAAGATGCTGATAATTGACAGAATATACTTTTGCAGGACAAAGATTATATTTTTGCTGATTCTTTTCTAGCAAATCGTAATTAATACACATCGGTAATTTTCAGCGTACAAGACGAACATAAGGGTAATTGCACATGGTGTTCTTACAGTTTGAGAACATAGAGTAGGCAGAATGTATTGTGATGCGTGAAAGGAGGGTTAACGTGAAATTCTAATTTATTACAATATGAGATTTTTCTCTGCCCTCTGCAAGCAAATGGCTCTGGTCACACAATGAATTGATGACAAACTGGGAAATAAAACCAGTGATTGTAACTACCAATCTTCTGCTCTAACCAGTGGAAAAATTTGGCTAGAGGATACTTGTAGATCCCTGTGGAAGAGTGTAATAAAAGTTATGTCCTTTTTACCTATATGGTAAATCTTTGTGGTAATATGTAGTACTTCTTGTCTGAAATGTTATGAACAAGATGTACTGCTTTCGTGAATATAGATAATACAAGTTTATCTGGAAAATGCTTATTAACTGTCAGATGAATTATTGAAAGGAAACTAAATATTTTTCCCCAAAGTACTTTTTATAATGTGTGAATTTAATGTGAAATATTAAAACAAATACCCCTTCTCATTTTCTTTCTTTCTAAATGACTAAACTAGGAAACTAGCTTCAGCCACCAGGGATAAAATAAATATTAGTGAACAAGTTTGTCTTTCAGTATTTCTGTGTGACGTCTCAATTACGGACCTTGTTAATGTTCCATTGCAACCTGGCATGACCTGTGCAAAATCCAGTGTTGCTTTGTCCTTTGCCAGAAAGGCAATTGACTGAGAATTAGGCAATCATAGGGACAATTATGCAGCCTCAGCTCACAGGATAGCAGTATTGATTTTGT
The DNA here is from genome assembly GCA_035582835.1 of Phoebastria nigripes. Lineage (NCBI taxonomy): Eukaryota > Metazoa > Chordata > Aves > Procellariiformes > Diomedeidae > Phoebastria > Phoebastria nigripes. The sequence goes on along the minus strand of JAYKAV010003044.1, from coordinate 4,543,842 downwards.
CTTAGAACAGTCAGCAACTTTATTCATCCTTCATCCTTCTGGGGTGTCTTTTCCTCCCCTGTGGTAGTCGATGTTGTGTATCGGAGAGCTCATGTTACAAGGCAAAGTTCTTAGTGGCTGTTGATTGGTAAGCCTTTTTGAAGGGCTTTACCATGAAAAGATTAGGAAGGGAAGCAAGCTTAGCATTTCAACTTTCCGGTGCAGTTTTTCAAGTATGCAGTGCTCTTAAGCTCTGCTGAGAAGACTAGGCAAACAGATCCAGTATTATTACAGGCAAAATAATTATTCATCTTAGTGTACTGGTGGCAATAGCACTTTTCATTCAATTTTAACGAAGACCGGCAAACCTTTTTACAAAGTTAAATAAGCCCCGTAGCAGCTTATTTTTAATAGCAAATACTATTCAGTAAGTACAAGTGAAAAGAGGTGCTATCTGTATTAATACTAGAAAGCTTGACATACTGGGAAAAAAGCAAAATCTTGTGCTTTGTTTATTGCATTGAATCAGGTTTAGATAAAAAGCACTAACTCTTTGGCTGTCTGGCCCGTTTGTCTCTGCTGCTTCTGATCTGATTTACTTGGCGGCAGTAAACTGCAGTGCATTGAATGGCAAAACACGAGCAGCTGTTGAACATTAACAGTCCAACAAACCCTTGAGGAAATGAGATGCAAGTCCTTACAGCTAGTCTTAATGCTCACCCTTAAGGATAGTGCCTTCATCAACAAACTATATCGAAAAAAATTATTAACAATCTGTTGTAGGACAAGCTAATAAATCCTCTTTTCTCTTTTTTCTCTCTCTTTTTTTTTTTTTTTTTTTTAAATGTCTGTGTTTTACTCTCTTATGGATGAAAATAGAAGGAAGAAACTTTTGTGTGTTTGGAATTTGCATTGTTAGGATTGCGGTCTTGCTAAAAACTTTTTATTTGGAAGTGTTATTAAACTGAAGTTTTATTTAGCTTTCTAAATAAAAAGCTGACTTCCCAAATAATATGAATAGCAGAATTTTTGAAGCTTCCTTGAAGATGTAAGTGTAATAGGTCTGTAAAAACTTTGAAAATAAGACATTTTCAGGATTGTATTTCTAGGGTAGATATTGTTCGTTAGTCTGATTAAATTTGGGCTCCTCAGGACTGTGGGCTGGCTCAATGAGAATCAATGAATGTTTGTAGAAACACCATCTGAGACATTGTAACTGAATTTTCTTCCCTTTCCACCATGGGAAGAATCTGTGTCGTTATTTGTTAACAACAGGCTTATATTTATGAAGTTTTAGACATTTATGAGAACACAAGGATGTCTGTGGCTTATATACAGATTGCRCTGGCACTTAATTAAAATAGCTGTTATTCAAGATAGAATTCTAATACCATTTTCCCTCTTTCTTTCAGAGGGAAGTGTAATATCTCCCATTTCTCTGACATATTTGCTGCTAGAGAGTTTAAAGCCCGAGTGGATTCATTTTTCTACATACTGGGCTATAATCCAGAGACAAGGTAAGTGAAGTGACTTTTAAAGGCAAGCTTTACCACTGATCTGAGCCTGTAGCAACAGGAAAACTACTCCAGGGAAGAAAAGTTAAAATCRAGTATGATGCTGCTAGGAAGGTGGGGTGGAAGAGAACGCAAGGGAGAAGCTACCTTTTCCTGCGGAGTGCATGTATAGGAGAAAAATTAACASTAGATAACAAAATTGTGCAGTGAGTCATGATATCCGGTTGCATCTCTGGGTAAATAGCATACTGCTTCAAAACAGGTTTTTAGAACTGTGAAATTTTTTTAGTGGTTGCAAACATTAGCAGGAATTCCTAGCTGTCTCATTGGCTAAATGCACACCTCTGAAAATACTTCAAAAAATACATTCACGTCTTCTGGTAAGCAATGTCGAAATTTACACACTTTTAATAAATCAAACTGAAAGCTTTTAAGTGTGGGAATTCATGCTTTCATGTGTAAATACTCATATAGGGTCCCATATCAATAATTCCTAGTTTATGCTTCGCTGGCGTGGAGCAAATTGGAGGTACAGAAAGAACTTTTTTTGGGAATTAATCCGTATTTGAAGAAGGTATGTTCAGCACGCTCTTTCATTTCACAGTTCTTTCAATCTGCCTGGGAGTTGTCCAACCAATATTTATCAGCTGTGTTTGGAAAGCAAAGCTGATACTAGACTGTACCTTCACTATTTTTCAGGTCCAAACCTTAACTCTTATTTTTTCATTTATGTAGTTTTGTAAACACAGAGAATGCCTTACAACTACCAGCCTTAACGAGTTTGTTGTCTAGGGGCGTATTTCTATGAGCACTTGAGTAAAAGATTAGTAATGCGTAACAGKGCTCAGCAAGGTCTGTGCTGACTGAAAGTTGTATTGTTTCTTTCAATGCAGAAAACGTAATTCGCTTGTGGACCTTGATTTCTAGAGATATTGTTGAGAGAAGTATTATTTTAAGTGGGGATTAGACAGGCATGTAAATAATAAATATTTGAATTGTTACATTGTAGATTTACTGTTTTTAGYGCAGATACGAATCTTCTTGCTTCAGGGCACAGCCAACCACTAACTGCTTGCAGTTAGGAAGAAACTCCCTGTGTGGGCATATTATTATGTAATTGCCTATTTATGAGGCTTCCTGTACCTTACTCTGAAGTGTCTTAAACTGTCAATATGTCTGAGACGGGGTATTGGACTAGGTAAACTCCCTTAATTGATTCAGTTTACATTCATAGCAGGTGGTGTCAGTGTAAGTCCCTAGAGGCAATCTTGCTAGTGTATGGTGCTGAGCTCTGGGAAAAGGGCGTGAAATCCTGTAATATTTTAAAATAAAATATGTTAAAATGTTTTTGTAACATCATTTATCAGAGCAGTCCGACAAGGCGAGGTGTTTATRAAGTTTGTCATGATACACTTCTGATATTCAGCACCATGCTTGACCCCTATATTTAACTTTGTCACTTTTCTTCAATGCATTTTAGTTTTGAGGGTGTGAATGCTATATGAGGTCTTTGTATTAATGTTCAAGTTCTGTGTTTAATGGACTATTTCTCTTATGAAATGCCATTTATGCGAGTTGTCAGTGCAGTTTTAAACCCACTTTCTGTGTAGAAGTAGCTGTTAATTCTTCCAGCTATTAGAAGATGCCTGAGCCTGAAAAGATCAATGAAATGACAAAGCATCGCACTTAGTGATCAGCTAATTACTCAGACTAGCCAGCTCTCAAAATGTAGGTTTTTCTTCATTTGGTTGCAGCCAGGGTGTGTGGTGGGTTGTTGTTTTGTTTTTTTTAAATTCTCRCTCTTCAAGTCTGTATTTTGTCCTGGAATGGGGTGGAGGTTTAGAAAAATGAGCTGAGTCTAGGTTGCTTGATTATTCTTGACCTGTGTGTTCGCTACTGTTTTACAATGCATGCTTCTTTGAATACCGAATTCTAGATTTATTTTGCTTTTAGAAGTGAAAGTATTGTAACACACATTCCAGGATGACCTGTTGGTGGTCTGTCTATAAAAACAAAACTTCGTCTTGAACTCGATCTCCTTTTCTAGTGTAGTGTTTTGTTTCACGTGGAAAGGATGGAAAATGTTCATGGTAGCTTGAAGTAATAGTATGTTGTAGATAAGGTTCTGAATACTGCAGTGTGACCCCCTCCATTGACTTGTAGAAATGTGTGATAGGATACATTCTTAGACCAAACAAGCTTGAGCTGTGGATTGCATCTACAAAGACACATTTCTGTTTGAGTGGTTTTTATTGTGTTCAGCATAAGATGCTCATATACTTTTCCAGGACTCTGAAATGCAGCTCAGTGTGTTGGGAATCTGACTGTTTACGGTGTTTTCATGTGTTCTATTTGCAAAACAACCCACAAAAATCCCAGACCCCCAAAAACATCCAAAACACTGGTGTGGTGGATGTATAATAAGAGGCCCTTTTGTTCTTGGAGCACATAGTGCTRAAGGAAAGTATGCTTTGTCCTTTCTTTTCTATTTGAAAGTTTGCTGACTATAGGTTTAGCTTGGGAATTATCAACCGTGATCCTGTTGTTGATCATTCTGTGGTCTGGAAGTGGTAAACCTGTGCGTTTTGGGACAACTTTTTTCTTTACGGTGTATATCAAGCTGGTTTTTTTGTTGTGTTTTTTTTTTTTTTTTTTCCCTACAGAGTTCGGTGAAAGATTACATGCTATGTTTCAGTAATTCTCACATCAGTGAGAAAAATCTGATTGTGGAATAAAAACCTAAACTAATCTTAAAGCTAGAGGCTGGGTGTTACCACCTTGAATAGAGTGTTAATCAAGCTACTAAGTAGACCTGAAATATGTTCCTGGCTCTCAAGAGTGTGGAATACATCCACTAAGCTTGTATAGCTAGCTGAAGGAAGAAAATTCATTTTATGCTAAGTACTTTAAGATAATTAATTTCATGTCTCTTCGGAGAAGTGACTGCTCTGGCACTGACTAATTCCACTATGATGGAACCCCACTCAAACTTTTGGGTTCCCCAAATGGCCGGATAAGACCAATGCTTTATCAAAGAAGAAATGTTAGGTGAATTGCGTATGCCTGAAATTAGTTCAGAAGCATTTCAAAGTGTATAGAATAGCAGTCAAGAAGCATTAATGGACAAATTAAAACAGACCTGATGTACCAGTTCAGAAAATCCGTAACTGCACCAGCTTAAGCTGTTGATTTTGGTATTTGAGTTGGAAATCAGCTCTGCCTGTTAAAAAGAAATACGCAGCAAGGCTTGGGAATGCCGTTGAACATGCCGCTTGACCTCAGACAGCTGTTTTTCACCAGCTCGCATCTTGCCACTCATTTACTACAACTCTAGTTCATACCCTATCTGTAGTATAGTGCCAGATGTAGCTGATTCTGGCAAGAACTTCTTCCAGTCCTTCCTTTTGTACTCTGACATCCTGTATGGACTTAGAGAAACAACTTTGAACTATCTTACTCAAGGATGCAGGCATGCCAAATGCCACTATTGTTACTGGCCTGTTTCTGTAGTGTACTGGCATGTACTAGGCAATCAGTTCTTTGATCTCAGGAGTAAATAAATATATTATGAAGTTTTGTCTAACACTGACATCTGTAAATATACATAGGTTTAAGTGATACTGAATTTTTACTTGGAACTAGAAATAATCAGATACTATTCTACAAACAGTTTTCATGACCATGAATCAAAATTACTCTTCCACAACATTGTTTTGCATTGTAGAACAAAATAATACCAAACATTCAAGGCATGGGTGGATTTTCTGAATAGATGTTTTAGGAAGACCAGGATCTTGTCTGTGTTTTTATTCCACAACATTTGCTTTTTCTTTATTTTTAATCTTTTGAAGTGTTCTTGTTTAGTGGTGATGTGAGCTAAATGAGTATTGGTGTTGAAGGTGACTTGCTCATTCCAAGAGCCCTTTTTTTTTTTTCTCCTTCCTTCTTCCCTCCTTTCAATGGAAAGCATAGTGGGTGGARTACAAGTTTCAGGTCTAGAAACAGATAAGAATAGCGTATATTCTTACAAAGTCAAAAAGCCAGTGTGGAGTTGTGTGTAAGTAGGATTTTCAAAGCTTCCTCTTGATGTTGCCCTTCTTTAGAAAAAATTGTAGTTGAATGATAAATTAATATCTACAACCAAAATGTGAACAGAGGCTAAAGAGGACTGCAGAGCTCTGTTCTGCTATTTTTTATTCTTTTGTCTGGTTAACTTTTAGCAGTCAGAGTATTTTGATTCTATGCTGTAATAGTGCCTAGGGCAGTGATAGAGGGTGAAATGATCATAAAGGTTTTTAAATGTATCCATCCTTATGTCTCAAATCAGAGCCTTAAAATGAGTTGTTGTTATGCTTACACTTAGTAGAACACTATGACACTTTGTGGTGTATTTTGTTTAAATAAGACAATTCTACAGCGTATTTACGCTGTCCAATTTTTTTTTTAAATAGGTTTAGCAATTTTAAATACAACCAGGAATCCTCCTGAGGGGCGAAATCGGGGACTGTTTGTATGGTATGCCCATGTGATGTGAAACAGATGGCTTCTGTGTGTCTTACTAAATTACAGCAAAGTTGTTTTGTATCACTCTTGTCTAATATTCCTGGGAAGGAGATATGGAAGATGCTGAGCACCCTCACTTCATGTCACTAGGTATTGTCATGCATTGCAGTGCCTTGCAGTTGATTCCTTTTAAATAAACAGACAGAAAAACCTCCCAAAAACTGTATTTAGACAAATGGATGTATAGCTTCCTTGGGTTGTTCTTTCTAGCTGATATCACACTTGCTAATATAATTTGGAATACATTGTTTCTATGTGTCCATATCTCAATTTATCTCTGAACTGGAGGGTAGCATAAAAGCTGAGAACTTTTCTCAAGTTGTGAACTTGAGGGGAAAAAACCCAATCCAGAACAGCAGCAACAAAAAATCCAGAAATATATTTCAGCTGTAGTTGAAATGAAGACTAGATCCATTTGGCCTTGTAAGTGTTCTTACTTAAATCAGTCAGCTGGTAAAGACTGTGCAACATACTTGGAGTAGTTACCTTTTTCTAGTCTGTAGTCTGGGAAAATTTGGTCAGACAGTCTTGTTCTGAATGTGTTGCCTCCTGTAATATTTTTATAGCAGAAGTGAGCTGATAGAATGTTATGGTGGGTGCCTAGTATAGCTTAGTATTTTAAAAAAACATAGGAACTTTTATCATGGTTGGTTGTGTTTGGTTTAAATTTTTTTTTTTTAATTTTTTTTTTTTTACAAGTGTGAGCCAAGCCCCTCTATCCTGTATCTTAGGGAATGGCTCCTGCTGATTATGAATGAGCTTTGGTAGCATCAGATAGTTTCAGCAGAAATGTTCAAGTTACTGAACGTTTGAATTATTATTGCAGGTTCATTGAAGGAGCCAGACTATGTTGGTGGAGGTTCCCAAGAAGGGGGGGTGGGAGGTAACATAATACGGGCAACAAGGAAGGTGTATCCACCTATGTTATAACAAAATTTTCTCACTGGATTATTGTAAGAGAGAGAAAATTTGGGACTGTTCTGTGGCCTGATCTGTTTTGCTTAGTCTGTTTCTGTCTTTTAAAATTCAAAATTTGGGAAACTTTTTATCCTTCTCTAGCCTCGCAGTAAATTGGGGCATCTCAGGTGCTCTAAAATGGAGGCAGGTATACTAATTAAAGCATTTTATGCTGTAGGGGGAAGGGATATTACCTTCATGAGTAATAYGTGGTAGCTAAGAATTTTTTTGAAAACTACATTAACAAACAGGAACGCCAAAAATCAAGGATGATGAAGGAAGTTCAAACAGTGAGTCAGGTCTGGCTCTTCTTGGGTTCACCTTGTGTTCACACGTGCTTGTAAATGGCAATGGCATTGTTGCTGAGAACTCATATTCTTTAATGTTCTCCTGTATTGCGTTATTGACAGGTAGAATAGAAGTATTTTGTGAATCAGCTTGCTGCTTCGTTTCCTGACAAATAAATTGTATATTAAAATGTGAAGCTTCTGTCATTTGCATCTGTGAAAACCTCTGAGYCTTTTAATCTATGTAATTTTTAAAAGCTAATCACCAACTAGGAAAAAAAAACCTTTTAGAAGCCTTTTTTAAATCGCTGTGTGTTTCACTTGGGGAAGATAGAAGAAGTGCTGGAGCACAGATCTCCAGACTTGGAATTGCTCTGCTCTCAAGCGTTGGCTGTATCAGATCCCCTAGCTAAGGCCCCACTTCCCTGCACACTAGCTTGGTATGCAGAAGCTGCAGAGTCTGTTCAGTGTGCTTTATTTACGGAAACAGCAGGGTTGAGATTGATTGCGTTGTAAGACAGTGTGTGGATGAGGGAGGGTCACAGCACATGCTCAGTCCTGTCAGTCCGAGGGCGAAGTTTCTGCGTTCTGCGTGCAGGCTTAGGTCATAGCACAAGCTCAGTGAAAGCTCTCTGAGGTCTCTCAGACTGCATGTGCCTCCATTTTGAGTTGGTAGAGTGGAAAAGGCAGAGTTTTAGCTGTTAAGTAGAGGGTTCAGGAATACAGCTAAACCCACAAGAGCCTGTCATAGTCATGGATGATCCATTCAGCCCCTGCAGGTAGGCTACATCACTCTGGCCTCCCCTAAACAATGATGATTTTTGCTGTTATTTGTGACTTCTGAAATGTTTATGAAATCATTTCATTACTATTGCATGTTCCTCAGAACCTTGTAATCACATCAGCTTTGCTGTGCAGCTGTTCGTACGGTGCATGAGGGCACTGAGCAGGGAATCTGCTGCCTAAGGGGTGCATGTAGCAAAACGTTGAAGCTGTGTGGGCTTATTTCCCCCCCCCCCCYCCTCCTCGTGGTGCAGTTTTAATTTCAGTTGTGCTGTCTGCATGCCAACCTCCTGGCAGGTCTGTAGGGAGCTGCAGAGGCACTCTGCAGGCTGCAGCGTTACCGAAGTGGYGATTAAGAAATGTTTGGGCCTGCAACAGACTGTTTAGATAATGTTTCGGGGAGGGTCGTAGATCAGCAGCCATTGGTTGCTCTGAGGATATGGGTGGTTCTCGTTTGGATTGAGGGGGCAGTGATCCTGCTGATACTTCCTCAAGGATTAAGGGGTGGGGGGGGGGAAGTAGCCAGCATGGTTCTGCTTGCTTGTCAGTCACACGCAAATAACACTTACGCATCTAAAATGCAGCAATATCGTCTTATGCATTGAGAAGCTTGTCACGTGACAGCTGTGTAAGCAATACCACATTGGTTTTATCGGGCTAGCAAAACACTGAAATTTTTAGACTGATCTGAATAAGATAGAGGACTTGGGCTCTACAGTTTTGTGTAATGGTAGTAAGGGTTGCAACTGGCTTTGAGGTCCTTGCGGGACAGCCATCAGTGACTTGTCACTGCTAAATATAAATGGGTTTGAGAGGACTTGGGTGTGTTGAATGGGAGTAAACTTGATTCTGCAGCATGTTCTCGTTCACGATAGTGTCTGAACTTCTGCAAAACCRGGTGCTGTTCTGCTGTGGCCTTCTGCCTGGCCCGTTGGCTTGCAGAACTGATCTTGGCACCATGGGGTCTATTGCTGAGGGGAAATACTTCAATCAAGTTAACTTGTTTGCAAGTTACTGGAGTGTATTGAGTCTGAAGGTGACGGGATGGTTTGCGCTGCTCGTAGTGACGTCTCTGGAACTTCATAGCAGCAGGTTGACTTTTAGCCTTGCACACGTAGTCATTCACCTATGCGGCGTGYGTTACTGGGGCTACCTTCCTTCTCTTGTCAGAAGCTGAGCAATGAATGATGAATCAGACTGCATAATTTTGCGCATGTTAGTGCCATGTCAGTATCTGTATGCTATCTGAAGTGTCATTCCCTTTTCCGTTTCCTTTTATACTTATAGAGCATAAAAATCAAGAACACCTACTTAGTGTGGGTCAYGGGTCATTTTTGCCATTGGCTGAGGCAAAGTCACGCTAATGATTATAGAGCACCATTCCCTTGAACTTCAGTCTGGCTGAATCACCTCATAGTTGAAAGGGTTGTCTCCGTAGGCCTAGGCTTGAGAAACATTCTTATTCCTAATAAAGGAGCTACTTGAATATGTACAGGGATATAACACTGCTCTGCAGGAATACAGGGATATGACACCTTGTGTCCTTAACATTTGTTTTACATGTTGACTTAAAAGCAGAAGAGAATTCATTAAGGGATGGGGAGGGTACAAAGCAGTCTGCTCTGTGCTGTATTTCGGTGATAATTTGTCCATGCATTTAAAAAAGATTTGAAAAAAATGCCACTTCTAAACTTAAAATGAAAATTTGTTCATGCTTGTTTTTAAAAGCTATAAGGTTAACTTACAATAGCACGGGTGGAAAAAAAATGAAAACACCTCTAGGTTGTAACAAAACAAAATCTGATTGTCAAACAAAAGTATTACATTTGGCAAAACAAATACTGCTGGATGGAATAATATGCCAAATAAGGCATTCTTCACTTAATCACTTCCACATGAGAACTTGTGGATGTAATGTTGGTTGTATTGGCTCCCAGAACTCCCCCTTGAAGGATGCCTCTGGTGTCTGTGCTATGCTCGCGTAGAATCAGATGGTTCCTGCTCCTAGCAAACGTATAGATATTTTTATTCCCTGTGGCGGTACTCCTCTCACAGCAGACCTTCAGCGTTTTTGAGATCTCAGTTTTTCCTTTCCACATGCTTCAACACAAATGTCTTTCACCTGTACTGCCAGTTGTGGGGTTGGTCTGCCAGTTTATAATGAAAGCAGTTCCTTAAGTTTGTGCATGGGTGTACAAGGCTGTTCAACTTTGGTTTAAAAAATGCAACAACACAAATAGAAAACCAACCTCGCCCTCCACCCAAAACAAAACACCCAACAAACAAAAAACAAAAAAACCCCCACAACCCCGCCAAAAAAACCAAACCAAAAAACCCTGTGGTAGTAGGAGAAGTAAGGCTGTCTGTAAGTTATCTGTGGTACTGGCAAGATGGTGCGCTGAAAAGACCCTCTCTCCTTGATCAGCCTATGGAGTGTTCTTATGCAGTTACTACTAATGGTGAAGTTTTAAGCTGGCGGGATGCCCAGAAGATTCTCTCCAGTTCAGAGACCTTTGATAGGTGGTTTGGTGAGTTACAGTTCCACTCCAAAGAACTGTTTGAAGTTACAAATATATTATGGGAAGTGCTTGTATTTTGTCCTGTGGATGAAGAAGTAGCGGCCAAGTACTTGATAGTCTTACTTCCCCTTGTTCTGGCTTCATTTTAGCTTTTTTCAAGACTTAAATCAGTAAGATTACCTCTTCCCCCTTCCTTCCAATTCTTTAGGCTGTAATTTGTTTTAATTAGAGTTTTGTATTTCCAGGTGTATGGAAGGTGTATGTTTTATGCTTCGCATTCTTCACGCCTATCACCTTTAACATGTGCTGTTGCTTCTCCATGTATCTGCTGTTCAAGGAAGCTGGAGATTTGTGTTGTCAAGCAAGCTAAGAGACTGAGTGGTTGATCATTGTATCTAACCTTGATGAAGCTTTATGGAAAAAATTAACTGCTGGGTTGCTGCCTGGTTCCACTGTCTTGCATATAAACTGTGATTGTGATAAAGAAATGGTGCTGATGTAGTATATAGTCTGTTTTAATAGTGAATATTTGCTCTGGGAAGTGCACAGGTACTTGGCTGGCCATTTTAGAAACTATACAGGATAAACACTTAAAGCAACATAATTCCGTGTTGAATTCATTTACATATTTACTTTTCAGTGTAAATGTTGCTTGTAAATAAGCAATGTTCTGGTTCTATTAAAATCACATGTAGACCAGATAGAAAACTTCGTATCATGCAAGGATTTCCACTAATTCATTTTTTTGAAGTTGTGATCAAAATACTGGTGTCTTCCTTATTTGAAGGTACACAAATATGGGAAAACAAATATTAGAGAGGTGATCAATGACATCTACAAGCAAAATATTACCCACGCAGGTAATTCCTATGTGGAGAGAATGCTTGTTGCCTTGCAATAACTTGTGTCTCAGAATGGCTGTATTATGATCGCTTCCATCCTACCTTTTGAGTAGGGGACAATACTTCTAAGGACTGTATAGTCTTTTTCATCATAAACCTGATGAAAATTAACGTTATCTTGAAAAAGCTTTCCCTGTCTGACTCAAACATCTGCAGCTACTTCCTTCTCCAAATAGCAGCATGGGTGCAGAACACAGAGTCCTCCACTTCCTTAAAGTTCCGACTCTGCAATCAGTCAGCAGGTTTAAGCTTGTACTGAAGATACAAATGTTAGTACATGTTTATTCATTCCTGCTTTAGATTGAGCAATCGCTAAAAACGTTCCCGTATAAGTTCATTTGCCTGAAATACAGGTTTGATTTTCTCCACTCAGAACACAAAATTGCTTGTGCATTTTTTTTATTATAACATCACTGTTACAACAGGTTTTAAGCAAAACTTAAACTTACTAGAGGCTGACCATTAGCAAGAATATTTTCTGAGCATTAAGATACTTTGTCTAGAAAAGGGATTTTAAAATCTTGCTTTAAAAAAAAAAAAAGGTTTAAGGCACAAGTGCAAGCTGGACACATGAAATCGGGTAACTTGAAGTGAAATTTTTAATGTAGAAAATAATTGTTGGAAAAAGCTAACAAGCCATTGTTTAATCTGTAAATTGATATAGGTCCCCATATAATGAAAACAAAACAATGTGACTAACCCATTGTCTTTAAGCAAGAATTGCTGTTTAGTTGGGGGGGGCRGAGCCAAATCTGTTATTCTTGGGCACCTAACTCACAGGTTTGTGGTAGTTGTGGGGTTTTTTTTTTTGGTTAAAGTTTTAATGGCCTGAACCTGATTGTCCCTTTTGTATTTTGAACTGTGTAATGTAAGAACATAACATGCATAAGAATGGTCTTCCTGGGTCAAACTGAGGATCCGTTTGGCTCAGTATCCTGTCTCCCAACAGTGACCATAAGCAGATGCTTGGAGAAAGTAAGAATAGAGCTGTGATGTATGACAGAGGCTTATTGTGTTTGTGGGCAGTCTATTTTGTATCACTGTGGTGAAATCTTATGACTTCTTCAGTGCTGCAGAGGAGCAAATGTGTGTAAAGCTCTTTTTTTTTTTATAGTTAAGTCTTTGCAGACAGAGCCTGCATAGCATTGGATGAGGGAGGAACATGGCAAGGGAAGTTCTGAATTTTGTTTTATGGATGCACAGAGTAAAATGAAACAGAATGTCCTACCAAACGGATCTCTTGAATGTAATGCCAGTCCCTTTCAGGCCACGATAAATATTTTTTAACCAGCTGAAGTTGGAGTGGAGGAATTCTGTTCTCTCTGTTTTTGTCCCTCTAGAGATGGAACAAAATGATCCTTGCCAGATGTTTTTAGAACTGCCTCTAAAGAGCATTTTTTTCATCTTGGGTATTGGACCATTTGCATAAAAGGATTTTTTTTAAAGGCCTTTTCTTGAGACTTTCTCTTTCCTGACTACTTCAGATTTATATTAATTTTACAGAACTCACAAATATCTAGAATTGCCTTACTGTATCATGCTTTCAATTTATGTAATTGATTATCTTGCCAATAATAGTGACTGTTTGGCTACCTCAATGTTGAAGTGTATGATTGCAATTTATAATATATTCTGCCTATAATATATATATATATAGCTAATCTGGTTTTGGTTTTATTTAGTAAGCCATTGATTTTCTTACCAGGCTTCGTAAATAAACCCAAAACTCATAAGCTTCATTGTTTAGTGCTGTAGCTTGTTATTGCTTATTAAAAACAAAAAACCAACCCCCCCCAAACCCCTGCATATCCTAGCTTTAAGCTGTGTCTTTCCTCTCTTAATCTTTCGTCATACAAAAATAATGACCTCTTCCAACTGTTTTTGCACACTTCCTTAGCTAACAATCTGTCCTCACACTGTGATGGCTGAATGCATAGTAATCACTGTTCTGGTACCCCTTCTGGTTTCAACTTCAGAGAGCCCTGTCCCCTCCTACAGGCTCTATTCCAGGATGGTGAGAGCTACTTAGACCGATAGTGCTTCTAGTTTAATTGTTAAAACTTCTTTTGCACCGTGAAGTTTGCCTTAGTGACACGCATGTGTTGCAGTAGGCAGTGGTTTTTAGCAAGTTGGTTTTGAAAACCCTTTTTGGAGAGCTCTGAAGAGAATCAGAAAGACTGTTTGAGAGGTAAGTCTGTGGCTGAGCATTTGGCCGGTTTAAAAACCTTTTTCTGTTGAAGCATCCCTCTAGTTTAATTACAGATCACCTCAATATACAGAATCAGGAATGATTATGCCAAGAGTGGTTAAATGGGTAGCACAGAATGCTGTCCTATGTGTGATGTTTGGGTTGTGGTGTTTTGTTTTGGTGGTTTTGTGTTTTGGTTTTGTTGTTTTTGTTGTTTTCTTTTTTAAACTTAATGGTACCATTAAGTTATTTTCATGTTTCCTGAGCTGTTGCTGGCTAGTAGCAGGTGTTTCAGAAAGCCAGTGGAAGTGCAGTACGTGGTGCAGAGCATTGAGTGCGTGGTGACCACAGCAGAACGAAATTAAACCATGTCTGTGGCTGGGTGAAATGAACTGATGAAGAACGTATTGGTTCAATGCGATACTGCAGTAGTACCACCTCCCTCACCCCCATCTCAGGCACGTAAGTCAGTATAAAAAATGTGCCATTACTGCATGGCATGTTTCTTGCTGAACTTTGGTAATAAAAAGGAAAACATGAAAGAAGAAGCAGTATCACAATTTCTAAGATTCCACCTTGTACATGTGATCCCTGACCTTGAAGGTCCACCTTGTGTATGCAGCGTGCGTGGTTTCTTTCAGAAGCCTGGCTTCCTAGCAAAGATCTTCACTAAGTGTGCTGGGTAAAGAACTGACTTGGCTTCATGTCAAGGATAGGACAAAGATAGGACAATGCAGAGAAGTGCTACGCAGAAATCTGCAAATGCCTTTTGCCACTGCCTCCAAACTCTGGGGAGTTTTGCTGCGAGTTTCCAGCCTTGAATCCTGTTTGGCTCTGGCAAGACCGTAACAGCAGTTGGTATTGCAAGTCCTGAACCCGAGTTGTCCTCAAAGCTGATCTGGTGTACTTCATTGCAGCTCAAACTCTGTCTTGTGGCAGTTCTTTTGTTGCCATGTTTTCAGGCCTTAATGGCATTTCAATGCTGCGTTGTTTTCGTGGACAAAGGCTACCAGTTGTGCCAGCTTTTGCGTAACTGGTACGAGTCTGGTGTCCAGCATAGACAAGGAGGTAGATGATAAACAGAGGGGGTTAAACTTGTTTCTGTATTGGAAATTGTGCAGGAACTGGTGTTGCCAGCCACCCTTCCTCTCTTTCCTTCATTCTAAAGCTGATAAATTAAAGCTCCGCACCACCCTGTGCTGTCTCCTATTCCTTTCTCATCCTCACCTCTGAACTGTTTTCTCTCAGCGGTGCTGCTTTTGGCCTTGAACCTCCAACCTCCCCTGTTGCTTTAGAATTGAAGGGACAAAGCTTTATTGAACTGAACATCCTCTCTCTTCTCTCCAAACTGTTTGGAACAAGCCTCTCTCGGATTAGTGTGTGCTTGTTTTGCCCTGCTCTGCTACAGAAGCTTCTTGCCTTTTTGATATTCAGTCGCAGGCTTCCATCTCCTTTCTGACCAGCCCCTGTTTACTTTGCAGAATACAACGTTGTCATGGCAACAGGTTACTTTTCAAAGGGAACATCTTGTCATTATATTTAATCCACTGCAGCTGAAGAGGACTGAAATATTAAGTTGTTGTTGCTATGGATACTGCTTTGTTACATCAGTTTCTTTTGTGTCAGATTTCATATACAGTGTTGGGTCCTCTTTTTTCTTTCCCATAGAACAAACACAGGGTGCCGTTCCATTATTATTGTAATTGCTCTCCACCAATATAATTTAGCTTAAAAATCTACAGTGCATTTTAGTTTCCATAGCAAGAATTTTCTTTCCATTTGCAAACCCATTCCTGGGGATGTGGAAACAGTAAAAATTATTTAACAGATTGTGTGCCCTTGCAGAGCGATCAGCTTTGTGCCCTTTTAAAAAAAAGTGTGATGTAGTGCAGTCTGAGAGAGCTTCCTGCACAGCAGCTTAATTCAGTCCAGTCCTTACCTTGTGGGGCAGGGGGAGGGAGTACCTGTAGGGTGTGAACATAATCAGGAAATGGTAAATGAGGGATGAAAAGGCACACAGAAATATTTTTCTTGGCACTTCACTTTTGTGTGAGGAATCATCGTTGGATAGCCCCATTGAGTTTCCCCAGCTAACTCCAGAGGAATAGTTAGGAGCAGAAGGCCCATCCAAAACTGTGCTTTTATCTTTGCAATTGCTTAGAGGATGCTCCAGCATCCTATAATCAGTCTTGATTCTTAAATGCTTTATTTATCATATTCAGGGAAGAAACTGGGAGTTGGGGGATATTTGGATATTTGGAGTGCTGTGTTCTTCCCTACCTAAACAGAAAATAGCTTGATTTTCTGTTTAAGTACAAAACCTACTTGTGCAGCCTTTGGCTGGTGTGAAGTATTGTAGCTGGCAGAAACTGCATAGACATGTTTTAAGTTTGACTTGTACTGACTAGTAGAGATGTGCATGGCTTTAAAATGAATTCTGGGAACAAAGGAAGAGCATCAGCATTTTCTGCTGTCAGTTTTCCCTTCGTTCCTCACAGGGAAAAATTCTGACACCTTGTAGCTGAAAAAATGTACCCTAGTATTTAATTTATAACTTTGTTGTAAATATAAAATTAATTTTCTAGTTCAGTCATTTCTTTGCCTAACCTGAAAACAAGAGAACAGTGTCAGATCATCTCTTGCAAAAATCTGTATTGGAGGAAAACATTTTGACATGTTCTCATTCTTTTCGGGAGACTTTTGGCACATATTTTAGAGTGAATCTGCTTACTGGGAAGGTAGTATTGCGTAGACATCTCGACATAAGATTGAGTATTACAAAACCTGTGTCTATTCCCGTCTGACGGGTTCTCCTGTCAATGTTGTCTTGGATAAGGTCCGTTCAGATCCACTGCTGTAGTTTACCCACTTGTGCACCAATGAATAACATTTCAGAATGGTCAGTAAGGTGCAGTTTAACTTAATACACATACTTTGAAATTTTGAGGTGAAAATGTTCATAAAGATATGCAAACGATCATGTCAAAAAAACCCCTCCAGTAAACTTTTTGACTTCAAAGGGTATTTAATGGTTTGGGCTATCCATTGTTAGTTTTGCTCAGGGCTAGCAGTTTACGGTCGTGATCTTAATTTGTAAAGTTTAAAGGAAACTTTCTCAGTCATTGCTTATGATCACTGTGAACACAGCAGGGTGGATAAGAAATCCTGCAGGGTGGCAGCTTGCTTGTAAAATGATGTCATTATTCCTGTAACAGCAAATTGCAAGATTAATTCAAGTTTGCTGTTTCCAGATTAAAGATGGTGATCTGTTAGGTTTATGCGTGTGCTCTTCCTTGCTAGTGTGCTGAGACTCACTTAAGTGTCTTGCAGTTATTCAAGTGTTAAATTCAAAAGTTTGTCTTATAGCAGCTCTGAATTTTGTCGTCCTTTTAA
Organism: Phoebastria nigripes; assembly: GCA_035582835.1. Lineage (NCBI taxonomy): Eukaryota > Metazoa > Chordata > Aves > Procellariiformes > Diomedeidae > Phoebastria > Phoebastria nigripes. Next base: position 4,526,757 of record JAYKAV010003044.1, on the reverse strand, counting down.
TGTAATATGCAGAATATAAATAAAAGATGTCTGTTTTAATAAGAGCAGTTTGTAGGAAAAGAAGAATGTTGATCTTAAGGATATTGAATTTCCTTGGATTTGGTTGTGTTCTTTAATGCTATTTTACAGGAGTCTTGGAGGGTCATTTAAGTTTTCAGACTGTGGCTGCATTCAGTATCCCAAATACCAATGTTCAGGCACGAGTGCCTTTGTAGACTACAGTGATCTGGCTCTTGACAAGAGCTGGATATGTGAGATTACAGCAGAGAGGTCCCATGGATTTAACTGTAGTCCTTGAGAAATTAGTATTTCCAGTAAATAGTTTTGTTGGTGTGCCTTCTTGTTGCTTATATTGTAATATCTTTAATAAAGAAAAAGGGTCAAAGGGCACTCTTCAGTGATAAAGTTTTATTTACTCTGTTAGTCTGTTCAAAATTTAGGAAGAAAAATAAATTCTGTCATGTCAGATGTGTTATTCTGGTTTATATTGGCATGCCTTTAACTTCTGTTGTTGCCAGGGTAATTTCTACTGCAACATGAAAAAATAGTTTTTCTTCTACCATATAATGTGATGTTTCAGTAACTCCAACCAATGGCGTGAGCACCACAGAGCCCTTCAGAGTATAATTCTCAGTACATGGAGGACAGTTCATTTGGAACTTGAAGTTTCTGGTTTTGTTTGTTTTGTTTTGTTTTTTTTAATACAAATAACTTTTCAAAATAGTGGAAAAATACGGGGGCCAAGCGTATTATGTAGAAGGGAAGCCCTTTTTGGATTAATTGAATTAAATTCGCTTCTACAAATGTTACAAGGCATGTTTTTATTGCTTTTTAGCATGACACAGAAGCATGGAAAATCTATCTGATGTGATTTTAGCAAATGCATTAACAGCAGCAGTAATAATTTTAACTTCTTAAAACAAGAGCTAGATAATTTTGCATGTGAGATCCAAAGTAACTTGAATGGTTTTCCATGAACTCTGCCTGGAAAAAGAGGAATTAGTTTTGCCAATTCTGGTAATGCAAGGCTCATTCAAAGATTAATATCCCAAATATTTTTATTTACGATACTTTCTCTTTCAAAATGAAAATGACCACAAAGATGTTCATGAGGAACGTGCTATTTCCTGTGTATTAACCTGTAGCATAGTGCTTAGCATGTTGTCTGCATTATTTTAGGTTTGGTGTTGAAATAAGCAGTTAAAGGCATATAATACTAGTGAAAGTCAGATGCTTGTTGGAAGGTGATTCTTTGCATGGCAGGCCTTTGAGTTGGCTGGCTAAAGCATAGAGCAGTTCAGAGCTGTGGGGAACTGTGGAGGCTTTTAAAGGATCTTGATTAGAAGTCAGTGCTCCTTCTGTATTGCATGAAATCTAACCGTCAAAAAGTAGGAAGCTGTGTGTCCCGTTATCAGCTGCCCAAAGCTTTCTTGCTACTGTGAGGACAGATCACACTGGTCCTCTTCTTGACTTCAACTGCTTGACTAAGAGTTCCAGACTTGCCCTGTTGGTTTTTGCCATTTGCAGTGTGGCCTGTAGTACACCTGAGCACATCCTTTCTTGTTTTCTTAACAATGTATTATTTTTGCTTCTCTTCCATTTGCATTGGAAATGCAATGACAAAAAATATAAGATATGATCCTAAATTTCATTAATTGTAATTCTTTCTCGTTATTGTTTTTTTCTTTATATATTAGGAGGCTAAACAGTACCCAAGGTGAAATCAGAGTTGGACCCAGCCATCAGGTAAGGAATTTTGTTTGTGTTCTAATATCCAGAGGGCATGCTTTTGCCACTTGRTCTGTTCAGAGGACACTTATTTAAAATTGTACGCATTGAAATACAATGAGTTTTTTAGATTCATTGTGAGTTCTCTAGGATTCCTTAGCTCAGTTAATGAGCTTTTTCTATGTCAAATGTTGATATGTTAATGATTTTTACTAGCAGAAGTGCTATAGGGTTAATTTTAGAATAAGATAGAAGGAATATGAGTAACTACTGGAAATGAAGGAAAAATCTCAGCTGCTATTGGGCACATTCTGGAGTTAAAAATGAATGCATTCTCAGCTGGCTTTCACCAAGCAATGTTTTTAATAAACTAAAAAATTAATTTGGTGGTGTTTTCTAGTTACATTGAAAGTAGATCTTTGAATTTTAATTTGCATAGTAAAATTGTCAAGTTGATAGTATGTTGCCTATAACAGCTAGTCCTTTGCATGAATCCATGTATTTAAACAAAATGGAGTTCTATTAGAAGTGATTAAAAAAAAGACAGCAGTTTTCCAAGAACAACATTATGAAATTAGAAGGATGGGGGAACTTTAAACCTGAGAAAGGTTTCTTTCCTGTACAACAACTGTGTTGAGATACACGTATATATTTATGTATGTATTCATCTTTTAACAGAGGATACAGTGCTTTTAAGCATGTCTGTTAATGTCATTAATGCAGTATTCACTGTAAACCTGCTCTCCCTTTTATGTTCGTCTCTGAGCGTGCTCTGTCTGGTGCCATGTCTGGGCTTTGCATTTCCTCATTGACTTGTGTTTACGCTTGAAGTCTGCACGTGTTCTCTTCTTATTTTTGTATGTTAAACGAGTTCGGCCAATTGTGGTACTTTAGCGTATAAGTCAGGGGGGCCATTGTGTATTTAGTAATTCAAGAGATGTCTTAAAAATCAAATTAGTATTTATAATTGGAGCAGTTTTGGCAGCTGTTAGGGATAGACCTCTTTCTAAATACCCTCTTCCTGTGTTGCCATCGGCCAACATCACCACCACGCTTTCCCGCTGCCATTCAAGAGGTTAGCTGGTCCTCACCCTTTTACCTGCATAATTTTCATACAAAGCAGTTTAAATTCTTTTTAACTAGGAGGCACGGTAATTCTGGATGATTATTGAAATATCCCTTTTGTCCATAGTCTACAGAAGTCATGTTATAATTATAGTATCTTATTTGTATTTCCCAGGAAGTTTTTTATGCAGGCTTTCTTTTTCACTTTCTGATGCTGTAGAGGGGATAAGTTTTGATTTTAAAGATAGGGAGACCTCAGTTGTATTGTTTGTTTGACTGTGAGAAGCAATGAGAACTGTAAGGTCTTGTGCCTTAAGTCATTTGGATTGTTAAAATAGAAATAGAGAAAGCATGCTGAATGTGTTCAAACACTGGGAAGCAGAATAAGGTTAAGACTCTAGATGTTAGTTTGTTCCTGGTATGTTAGTTCTAACTTGAGGGAAATCCTTCATAAGCATTGAAAATAACCTATTCTTAAAGAGCATTAACATAAAACTTATTCTGGTTTGTAAGGCCAGATCTGTCACTAGGAACTGAGTGCTCTCCTTTACCTGTGGAATTGACTTTGTACTGTCCAAGTGCTGGATTTTGCATCCAAGTGATGAATATTCATTTACACTTTTTAAAAAATCTTGTTTAATAACTAGCGAAAGTAAACATTTATGGAACTTATGTAACATTCTTAGGGATGTTTTGCATTTGGAGGAAAAAAAAGTCCTTGGCAATTAAACCCGTATCATTCTTTTCACTAGTCATAATAAGAGTACTGTAAATGATACCTTCAAAACAACTTTCATCTCAAATTGTCGTGTAATATTTTGGCAGGTATTAGTCACCTGTGCTGTAAGGTATAATTACCAGATGCATTTATGGATGGGGGGAAAAAAAAAGTAGGAAGAAGGTCCACTGATTTAGAATACTGTTAATTTTTGCTTGCTTAATATTTTAAACTTCCGTTGTTCTTTCAYGCGTTTGCTGAGCATCTGTGTTTCTGACAAATGTCATCGCTAAGAGGATATATTCTCATCCTGTTAATTAGTATAAGGTATAATCTTAAGATATATTAATGGTTGATTGTAGGCCGCGGTAGGAAGTCAGATTGAAGAGGATATTTGCCGCTTTCTGTTCTGTAGTCTGATTAATTCTGTGGAAAGTGTAAAAATAGTCTCCTCTACACACTGGCTTGGTTAACTCAGGGGATGGATACACTKTCCTCCACCCACCTTATTGAGAATAAGGTATATGTAGCAGAATCCAGAAACCTGAGAGCCCAGTAGTGGTTTCTGATGAATATCTGTTGCCTTCATTTTCCTTAAATTGTGCGTGTTACAGATGCTAGAGGACTGTTGGGTTWTTTTGATACTTAGTGCACAGATACCTCGAACTACTGCTTGTATCATAATAGCAAGTAGGGACACAAGTAAAGATAAATGTTTTGTAGAATTGCAGTTGTTCTCAAAATTCATGTGCATAGGAGGAGGAGGAGAGTGGGTCTCTACTAAATGTTCTCCTATGAAAACTTTTGGCTAACAAATTAATGACCAGAGGTGTTCGAGGCAGTTGCTCTTAGGAGTAACTCTAGTAATTAAGCGTGTTCCTAGGGTACCTAAGGATGAACATTAATTTGTGAAAGCACCCTGGCTGCTAGAATGCATAGCTCTCATAGAAATCTCATCTTGGTATAATGCTTGCTTATCCTTTTCCAGAAGAGAAGTTCAATGACATACCCATTTTCCCAGGCAAGAAGTAAAATAAAGTACAGATTAAAGAGCAGAACATGAAAGACATCTGAACCTGTGACTTGTAATTACTGGTTATGTATAAATGTTGCCTCTCTCCACGACAAGGAGGTAATTACAGGGCTTAAAAGCTGTTTCTGAAGAGGCTCTCAGCTATCTCATCCCATAGCAGTAGATGACTAAAGATGCTAATTGGGTCTCTGGGTACAGTGTAGTACTTATTTAGTGGCAGAGTTCATTTTGCTGAGCTATCTCACTTTCAGGAAATTTCCTTCTTTCTCTTCAGAGTTTTAGTGATTTACTGAGGACTTAATTTTAAACTTAGTGTTGAATGTGTAGGGTTTTTTACTGATTTTAAAATGGTACACATAAGGTAGCCACATTCTTGCCTTCTTTCATATTAGTATGTCATATGAGTATGTTTTAGCCTGGCAGGCAGGTGTTGTAACAGCATCTCTTTGACAAATGAAAACTGTCTCTTTGAGGGTAAATTGTCCAACAACGTTTGACTTCTATATGATGGAGGAGTACGTATGCAGTACAAAATGGTTTACTTTCAAGCTGTGGTATGTCCGCAGACATGCTTGCGCTTGGTCTATATACAGAAGGGCTTCACTGATGGTGGACTGAAAGGTGGTGTTAACCCTGCACAATTGTCAGAAAATGATCTGCCCTTCTAAAAGAAGGAATGCTGGATAAAGTGAATAGATTGGGGCTTGATGACCCAGTTTCCTCATAAACTTCTGAAACTTGGATCAAATAGCTTCACCACCTGTTGTCTGAATATCTTCCATCTATGAGATCATGTTGTTCCAGAGAATTTACAAACTTTGTTATTAATAACACTTGTGCATCCTCCTAACATTGTTAACAACTGTAATGTCTGTATGAACGCTTCATTTTTTTTTCTAGGCTAAGCTTCCTGATCTGCAGCCATTTCCTTCCCCAGATGGTGACACAGTGACACAGCACGAAGAACTTGTGTGGATGCCGGGAGTCAATGACTGTGACTTACTTATGTACCTTAGGGCAGCAAGGTAATTTCAGCCAAGATACTACCAATGTCTTTACAATGCTGTAGTGGAAATGCGGACTGCCATGTATGTGCAGTTGGCTACGGTCACTCCTTTCTATTCTGTCTTAGTGTAGCATGGATGTCAACCGGATAAGCTGAAATGTTTAGTTCGAGACAAGAATGCTCTGATTTCATGTTGGGCCAACACAGAATCTTTCCATTGGCTGTGGCTTTTGGATTTAAAATGCAAAGCCAGCAGTATGTGCTAGCATGATAGAAAGARCGTTGGATGCGTAGCATGTAACAAGGGAAGTAACTGCTCTGAGTGGAATAGCTGTGACAACGTAGGATTCCTTCAGAGACTAAATGTGTTTTGAATGAGCTCTAATATGCATTTCAGTTTCATACAGATCTCTGGTATGCCTGGTAGATTAATCAGATGCACTGGTGGGCCTCATAATAATTCAGAGTATGAGTAAATTACTTGTAGTTTGCAAGAATTCAGAGATGTGGGGAGTCTGCAATTTAAGTCAGTTTTCTAACATAATGAAACTAAGATTACAACARTGGGTTTGCTGTCTCTGGTGAGACTCTGTCCTCGTGTCTGGAGGTTATGTCTTCCATAATCCTGATCAGGCTTTGGTACTACTGCAGTGCAGATTTTTAATTGATGAAATCCACTTAGATTGGATTTTAATTTTGAATTAATTATTCCATATGCTGAGGTGACTCAGGTTTGCATAACAAGTAGCAGTGTTTGTGGTGCCTCATTTTACTTGTTTCCACAGTATTGCAAGGCCCTCAAATTTGTGATTTAGGGTGTAAATATACTATTTGTGTATTGCATGATGTGAGCATCAAACAGTAGCTGAAGAATTTAAACTTTTTTCCCCTCAAACTATAAAGGAGCATGGCAGCTTTTGCAGGCATGTGTGATGGAGGATCCACAGAAGATGGTTGTGTTGCAGCCTCCCGTGACGACACTACACTTAACGCACTCAATACAGTAAGTATATAGAACTACTGTATGGAAGAACTGTCTTTCCATTTATTTCTGGACTACTTAAAGCATGTAGTGCGTAAAATATTTAGCAGGTAAAATAGATTTTGGGATCACAAGATGAGTATGATAGTAGCCTAGGATATCATAACTTCCTTTCAAGTACCAACTAGTTTTCAAAAACCTGACCTACAGAACTTCAGTGATAAACTTCTGGATGATGCCTTAAGACGGCAGTTAGTGAATGTTCTGTTTGGGAAGCTGCTCAGGTCAAGTACACCAGCTGGAATTGTTACTTACTCAGCTGATGCCTGACCTGGCTATCGGTCCTTTCATTCAGTCCAGCTAGCTTCTAGCTGTAGGAAAACAAATAGTTATTTCCTAGAAGGAAAATTCATAATGCCATCAGATGTATAGTGTCATGTATGTGGTAATGACTGTCTGGAATTTGTCCCGCTCATGATCCAGTCTTCCATTATCATTTATATTTGTATGCATGTATGTCCAGTTATCTCTTGCATAAACATAATGTCTGTAAATAAAGCATTACTGAGTAGTTATATAGATGTTGAGTGTATGTTGAGATGCTCACACAGTTTCCGTGCAGCCACAACAATTAACTGTTTTGGGGGGAGGATGAGGGTCACTAACATCAGTAAATCATGATACATGAAATGGTATTTTAAGATCAAGCTGAAGAAACTTATCTGTCATTCCGTATTTTTTGGTAACACAGTGAAATCTATAGTTGTTTGTTTCCCCAGAGCCCTATCTGCAGCTTTTGGAGAATTGTGGTGGTGGTGACTCTAAGCTGTGTCTTCATTGTTTCCTTCCTGAAATATAATAAACGGAATTATGTGTAACGGGTCATATGTTACTCTGAAGAAGCATAGACAGATCTGCTGACTCTACCAATACACAATTTTCATTCTTCCTCTTTTTATGTCACCCTTTATCCATAAAACATATCTTGGAGGTATGAACAGTTGAGTTCTGTCYTGTCATTTTCATGGTTATTGGCTACATTCTAATCACATGCACTTGTGAAAGCTGTGGAAAGGATAGGATGTACCCTTTGCTGAATGAGTTCTAGCTAAATCTGTAAAATGTTTTAGGGGCAATCACAATAGAAATGTACAGACCCCACGTACAGCTGGTAGGACTGGAAGCTGGGAGCAGCTTCAGTTGAGCACGTTTTTTGTGAAACTGCCAAGGGAGGATGCAGTGTGTAGCTTCAGATTTAATTTTTAAAGACCTCCTTTCCTAAAAGTAGTTTTAAGCATATTCTGCCTCAGTGTCCAGCACTGTAACTGTCTACAGCGACTCATATGTTACTTTGTTCGCAGTGCTTGAGGCTCAAGTAATTTGTTTTCATTCAGTAAAAATAAAACAACTAGTGATACCAACAAAAAACAACTTAGTATGTTGTACTCCTGCAAATTGGCTGATGTTAAATACCACCTAATGACCACAGTGTTATGTCTGCCTCTGCTTGCTATGCTTTAATTATTTACAGTTGCGTAGTTTTTAACCATTTATTTGTAAAATTCTTAAAAGCTTGTAGATGGTTGTGAATACACTTCAGAAACTGAGTGATAATCACTGCAACAGAGAACAGATCATCTGTTTGTTTAGAGGAAGTATCCTAAGCATGTTGTTATTTGGTTGTTTTATTAAAGTGAGTGGAACTGACTTTATCATATTAATCACATTAAATATGCTTAGCTGATTCTTTACTGTCAGTAAAGCATCTCATTACATGAAGCTTTTAAATACTTCAGAACGTTAAAAAGAAGCTCAATCTGTGTAAGTTGTAGAACTGGTTTGTAACTGGTCAAGTCCATGATTAGGTATGTATAACTTGATATCTACACTAAAGTTAAAACGCCTGTATTCTTAACGTGAAAAATGTTACTTATGTAACATTAGCTTACCAAAACCACTCGCGTTGGTTTTTGTTTTATTTCCACTTCTGTTTGACTACATATGTTTCATAGAGTGCATTAATTTTTGTCTTGTTTCCTGCAACAGACGGGAATAAAATAGAATTAAGGTCTAAAATGTGCCCCTGTAATACTTATTTAATAAACAGCAACAGAACTTTCATTCTTATGCTGCAAAATTGTTTAAATATAGTCTATCCACTCGCATGTGTAACCAGCTGAAATCCAAGATCAAATTCTGTACCCAAATTAAATGCTTCCTTGTTGTTTTCRCTTTTACACCTGCAAAGTCAAGTGTTATTTTTCAGTGATTCACAGTGCACTTCAGAACGGAGGTGAATTTATAAAGTCCTTCGGTTCCTTTCCTAAAGATAGCCAGTGTGTTAAAGGTTTTTATACTGATTGATAAGAATTGCAGTTAAGTCTATATTGCACATCCACTTCAGTCTCTCACCTGTTTTACATTTTATTTCCTTCCTTCCTCTTGGGATGGATGCCATCTGGTTCTGGTGGCTTACCACTCTAGAGTTTTCTAAATTGTTCCCTAACATCCTTCTTAGAGACTCAAATCTCTGTTAAGGCCAATAATCATCAAAGAGCTTTTGGAATTGGAATTTCTTTCCCCTTGTCATCTATAATAAAAGACTAATGCAGAAAATTCATTTAACTTCACTGCTTCACTATCTACTTTAATTACCCCCTTTAATCACTTGGGAGTCTAAGGAGCCTGTAGTTGCACTTGCAGACTTCTTGCTTCTGAGGCTTAGATTAGTCCCAAAATACTTTGTTTCTGTTCTTCTGATTCTTTTCTCTTTGTATTTCTAGTGCACATCTATTTTAGAAAATCACTGCTGATTCATTTTCTGAATGGGGAGGGTTTCACACTTCTGAAAGAAAAGCACTATACAAACTCTTAATTTATCCTCTTAAGAATCTTGTTTGTCTGCGTGTAATATTTTTGACTGCTGTTGTCATGATTTCCCCTTCCCCCCCCCCCCCCAATGTGACATCTTAATGTATAGCAGTCAGACTTACCTTGTGGTGTTCTTGTAATCATCTCATTAACTTCAGCTTTGCTGAAGTTTCTCTTTTGTAGGTATTGTGGTGCAAGTCCTCTGTTTTCAACCCTGTATTGACACAGTGTAGCTCCCATTAAATAGTCTGCCTGAACATGGACTGTTGTACTTTGAAGAAAATACAATCTGCAAGGTTTGACCTTAATGACTCTTGAAAGGTCCTTAGGCTTCTGTGATGTTTGATTTATTCATGCTTCAAAAATCTACTCTGTGTACTAATACTGTTCATTGCAATTTTTAGAAACCAGTGAAGATACTTTCCTTGTTCACTTCGAATTTTGCTAGAAAAGTGTTTTCTTATGAATGATAGTTCTGTCAGGTGGGATATTTTAAGAAACTGACTTTTTCTGAGAGCCTACTTTTGACTAACTTAAAACAGTTTAAATAGGTWATTTGTTGTCCTGACAAAATGGTGCCCTTTTTATCCTTCTGTTCACCATCTATTTAAAACATATTGGATTTATGTGATAAATAATTTGTGAGACTCTTACCCTGCACTAAGTTGTGTTTTTGTTTAGAAATTATCATATGCAACCCAGAAGATTAATGTAAAAAAAAATGATATGGTATGATTTCTTATTATGGAAATCCAATAAACTTCAGAGCAGCACTTCATATAAATCAGTCTTGACAAGCTCCTTTGCTAGTGTTTTATTTATGTAATAACAGATGCTGTAGCCCCCAGAATGATTTATTGTTAATTATACCAGATAGAAATGAAGATCATGGAAGGCACARTGCAACATATATATCAGCTCATTGAAATAATTATTCACTTAATGTTCCAGGTAAATTTCAACTCCTGTTCCTTTGTTTGGCTATTGGGATTTGGTGCCACGTTTGTCATTGTAACCCTTAGGAAGGAAATAAAGTTTTCATTTGGAGTTCGTTGCCTTCCTGATATGAGTGTTGGCTGTCATACTGAGGGGTATGGAGGAGGACAGATTAGTTCCTGAAAGTCTTTCACCGTGATATTTTTAGATAGAGAGGGGCTTTTTTGTTACACTGCCATAGAACAGGTACCTGAATTTGGCTGGCTTTCTAAAAGTAGCTGGGTTTTGCGCTTTGTTTAAATATTCATGAACAAAGGCCATTTGATGCATTAGACCTTAAAATATTAGTCATGTGAAACGAAAACATGCATATTCAGTACATTTTTGTTTTTCTAGTTTCATAATTGAACCATTATGCGTGAAGCCATTTTTATTGGTGAAATCGTAGGTGATGGAAACGTTTTAATTTTTTTGTATCTACCCAGTTCCTCCTATCTTGTGAACTGGAGAACCACATTGCTTCGATGCAGAACTCTTCCTAATAAGTGAAAAGGGAAATGGATATGCTAATTTCAGTTACTCCCAAACCATGTTTTGGGTCACTGTGGACAACATTATTGCATTCTGAGAGCCAGCATGGTTGATGTGAAAGTTTTATAATTAATACTCGGTAGTAATACACTTTGCCTTTTTAGTGCTTTGGGCTTTGAGTGTGGATAGGCATCACTTTTTAATAATCAGAATACCATCAAAAAGCCCCTCAAAACACTGTATTTACAAGATACCAGTGGAGATCCTTAGTAAGAAAATCGTGCAGGAGAGCCAGGACTTAATCAGCCAGTTGTGGCTTGGTTTGGTTTTGGGTTTTTTGTCGTCCAAATTTCAATTAGCTTGGAACAATCAATCGAAAACCTTAGAATTCATTCCCTTTCCAGGTCAGGCTAGTTTAATTAACTACCTTATTTCGCTTAGCATTCTTTACTTGCAAGTGCATCGCCCGCTCTAATGACATGTTCAGTGTGGGAAAGCATCTGACACACAGTTTTGTTCTCTTGCGTAGAAAGAAGAAAAAAAGTCTTGTGGAAGTATTTTTTAAAAATGGCCAATTGCGGTGCCAATATGTTTTACTGGTGGATACATTTCTTCTGTAACATATGCAATTGGTGGGTAACCTGGGCCATCTGTAATACTTACGTGGAGCATGGGGAGAAGTTGTTCCAGTTTTCAAATGAAAGTAAAGACAAGCCTGCACTTAAGTTCTGTGGCAGGATCCAATTCAAGCATGTTCAGACAAGCAGGTGAAACTGTATTTTTATTTGTTTCTTTGTGTGTCCTTGTTCTCCTGTGTTCCTGTAGAGACTCCAATTCTGGCATTATGTTTTGCAAAACTCCTCTTAGACATAGGAAATTCAATACTTGAGTGTTCCTTCGTTGTGGGACTGAGAGCTTCTCAGAGGTATGATCCTAGTGCTTGTTAACGGAGAACATCCTTCTTGTCCACGTCATACTTTTAAGCTAACATACAGCGCCAAAACATTTAAGCAGATGATTGGACTGTGGCTTGCAGTGTCAGACAACTCGGGTTAAGTTTTTCCCATGCAGTTCAGTATTGCCCTACGAAAAAAAGTAGCAGAAAGTAGTTTAAAAGTTCTTAAAAGAGAAATGACATTGAGTTTTGTCTTTATTAACTCTMTTATCAGGAAGCATTAAAGATCAGATTAACAAAGAATACCAGAAAACTTACAGACGTCGTCTTAAGGGCCAAGTTTTAAAATTATACTTGAGCCCTGGGAAGGCTCATTTCCATGGCATATGGATGACTGGAGTAATTTTTGTCTTGCTCCTTAGGAATCTAAAGGAGTTTTTGCCTTCAAATGTAATAGGATGAGCCCTTCTCTTAATATCCAGAGCCATGTAAATCACTGCTGCAATTTAAATTCAGAAGTGATAACTGTACTGTGAGTCTGTAATTTCCTCCAGGTTAATTTACACTAATACATCAGTAGTAGTCCCTTTTTGCTGCATTTGTTAGAAATGCTGGAAACTCTTAGTGATAGAGAGCTTAGAAGCAAGTCAGTTAAAGGTCAATCATTTTGAAACCTGGTTTTGTACATGTGAAAAAGGAACATGCAGACTTAGCAAGCAGTAAGTCTGCAGCTCCATTGTGTGTGGTTTTTTGTTGGTTTGTTTTTTTTGAGATGGAAAACAAATACTTACATGTACTTGTATCACAGTGGTAGTTCTTTAAACACGATACTCAGGAGGACCTTATGGAAGCTTGCTACATACACACAATAGCCAAAGTTTTATTAGTATGTCTTTGTATGAATAACTGTTCTTATTTTCTCAGGTGTTTTCCTCAGTGGTTTTCTTCCTTTTCTTATCCCACCCTCACAACTTTGTTTACTGTGGGAATTGTATAGGAGGATTTTGGCATGATTGTTGTAGACTTAATAAGGACCTGCAAAGGTATCTTGTAAATACAGAGACATGTTTTGTGGCTTTTTGACAGTATTCTGGTTATGAAAACTTTAATGTGACCTCCAGAGTGGTGCTTTTGTGGTATTGTTCGTTTTTCAAAACAAAGCACGTACCACTTGTGGGATACTCTAAAGTAACGTCATTTCATACATGCAGTGTGTAGGACAGCTATCGAATAGTCGAATCAGCTGAGGAGGTAGGAACCTCTCAAATCATTCTTCCAGTGGAAGTTAGTTAAAACTTAAGGCTGTCCTTGTCAAAGTTAACAGGCAAGGAGAAAGACCTTTTCATTTTAAACCCCCACGTTTCTGTTAGGCTGGTGATAATTGCAGCTGTATTGGATCCCTTAGCACTTTGAATGGGCTTTCATTCATAATGCAAGAAACAGAGCTAAGTGAAACAAGCCGAGTGAGCTGGTACTGCCTGCTGTGTGCCTTGCTAGCACGTTCATTTTAGGCAGAAGCCTGTGTCTGCTCCTACCCCTAGCTGGTTGTGGCACACAAGCAAAAACTCTGCATTCACCTCTGTTGCTCAGAGCTGTTGACTTTCTCTAAAGAAATGAGAGCTGTTGCCTCTGATGTATCGTTAAAAGAAAGCATGAGAGTTACTGGTGTCCCAGAGTACTGTATTAGGAAGCATTGCAGAAGCTGATAGAGGCTGAGCTGTATGTAGGGAGGAGGAGGAGCAGCAAGGGGTTCTTCCCTTGTCATCATCTCACTTTGCACCATAGGGGTAATGTTAGAACTTCACTGAAATCGCGGCTTCATCTTCAGTAGAAGAGTAGGCAAAAACTTTCGAGGATATTAGGAAGTTGTCATATCTAGAATTTAGGTATGCAAAGGCTGGAAGAATTGATTTTGAAATGTCTTAATGTGATGAGGGCCTGTTACAAGAATTGGAGCTGGCAAGCCCTGCAGATTAGAACTATCAGAAGAAGTGTTTAATACTACAACAGTGATTTTGGAGAGCAGAAAGGGCTGACAAATAGGTTTGGAAAAAAACATGCTCAGAAAGTTCATCCGGCTCTGTGGTAGAACGCTGATGCCCTAGATCTGACAATCCATGGAAAGATCATAACATGGTGAATATTGAGCATAAATGTAGTTGCTACAGCTGGCAAGTACTGTGGAGTAAGAGTTGGGGTAAATCTTGGTGTAGTTTCTTCCCCTCCCTCCCATTTCTTGGCCTCTGTCCTCCACAGCTCTGATACTAGAATCAGATCTGTTTTAAGATCCTTTTTGTGCTCCATACTAATACAAAGCCAGAAACTCAGGACCTCTTTTTTCCTTTGCTGCTTTTGACCTATGCCTGCTGTTCAGAGTTTCTCCAGCTCTTTTCTCAGAGAATCCACGTGAAGGAGTTAAATTACTTCTTTGTTCTCAGTTTTTAAAAAGTTCCAGAATAATAATTCATTCTTGGTGTTCTGCCTTAGCCATTGCTCTGGTTCAAGAGTAAGTGTGAGCATCAGTTATATAAAACAGCAGACCTTAGAAAAGAAATTGGAAATGACGGTGTGCAAATAAGTGTGTAAGAGCGAATCTCGGAGTTTTTGGTTGTTTTGATGTGTGTGTTATTTTTGCTGGGGAAATCAAAGAGCAATCAGCTCTATCCTCATATGGTAAGAAAATACCACCACTTAAGCTTGCGTACTACTACATGCAAGAAAGACAAAACAATCATATGCTAATATTGTATAAATCTCTCTTTACTAATAGCGTTGTTCTGACTTCGCATAACACACTATTACATGGGAACATGTCATTATGAGTGACAAACATGACAGTGTAATATCGGTTTAAGGAAATTCAGTTCTAAGAAAGATGTCACCCAGACAAATTACTCCCTGTTTTAACTTGCCCTTAGACCAGATTTTCTTGTTCATTAACTACAGACAAGGTTGAAAGCGTAAAGAATTATTTAAATATATGTTAGCATTTCTTATTATTACTAGTTTTCCTTTTGGATGAGTCTTAATTAACAGCTACTCTCATGGTTCAAATGAGGTAGCACAGCACTTCAGGGGCCATYGCGCTCTGCCTGGGCACGTTGGAAAATGAAGCCACTTCTGGTGCGTAAGGCAATTTTGCCACTTTGAATTTTCATTCATCCTTATCCTTGCTCTTAGGGGAAAAACTTCAGCACTTTATTTGTAAGATGAGTCAGGAAATCTTTCTAGAGAAACTGTTGAAATGGGCAGATAAAAAGGGCCAAAAATTACTGCCATGGTCACTTTAAAAATTGTTTTGGAATATGTAAAATATTCTTTTTTTTTTTTTTTTTTTAAATTTTTTTTTTTTTTTTTTTTTTTTTTTTTTTTTTTTTTTTTTTTTTTAAATGCTGTTGCAAGTTTTGGGGGTATTTGGCAATTTCTTGCCCTGGATGCTTGTGGAGCACTAGCCATGCCTGTTGTGTTGACCCACGAAACCAGCTGGCACAGTGAGCTCCCTCTACTGTTCTGTATTTTGCAACTGTATTTTGAGCTGTTTGGCAAAGCCCTGGCAGTACCAGTGTGTGAAAAGTGGATGTAACACAAGCATCTGGCTTTTTAATTTCCATCATTAGCATCTAGATCACTTTGTAGCAATTAGAATTATTTAGAAGCTTAAAATAGATTAGACCTGGGGGGAAGAGATGGAAGTTGCCCCCCACCCCCTCACCCCGCCCCAGCAATGGGGACTGATTTCTATATTTTCAAGCTTTCAGATACCACAAATCAGATAGTTTAAAAAACCAGAACTAGTAGTAATTTTCTCTTGAAGTAGCTTACTGATTTCTATCACTTTTTTTTTTTTTTTTTTTTTTTTTTTTTTTTTTTTTTTTTTTTTTTTTTTTTTTTTTCAAATTCTGTTGCAGGCCAAGCTGGGTCAGCTATAAATCAAATCAGTTACAAATCAAAATTTCCCAGTTAGCTGTGACAGCATGTTGGCAAAACAAGATTGTTGGGCAGAGTCTTTTTGTTGGATAGTTTAGGTTCTTGATTGGTTCAAGGTTCCGTTGTCCTTGGGCACCAGAGGGAGCTCAGCAAAGTAGTTTTGTTGTCTGAGAGGGCAGTATATATATTTTTTTTTTTTTCTCTGATCCAGATTGTTTAGTGTGTTGCAGCAGGTGGGGAGGAGGTAGAATTTCAAAGAGGAGGGGGGAAGGAGATTCCTGGAATTAAAGGGCATTTGGGGCTAGTGTCTTGTTGGGTATCAGACACGGTTGATAAAAATCAAATCTTGCTATTTTGTAGGATCAGCACTTTAAAGAATGCTGCAAATTTGGAAACAGATTTTGCTGTTTCACCTAGTGAGATATATTTGCTATGGAGCATATTCCATTTGATAGTAGGGCAAGATGTCCGTAGCTATAAAGAGTATCTGCATCAAACTGAAATTTGTCAGCTCTGCTACTGAAAGAAGTGGCCTGAACTACGTTTTGTATTAAATTAGGTCCTTGGATTAGAGTAATTACACCAAAAGACCTAGCTACTCAAGCCACATGGCAGTAATTCTCATTCTGCTTTTCATTTTCCTTGTTGTCTTTTTCCTTATCTCTCCTCTTTATTTTCTCCCTCTTAAACATGCTACAGTTTTACAGAGAACGACTGGGTATCTTGACCGTTGTCCCCTTCAGTGAGAGGAGCACGTCCCTCATTAATAATTACAATGTTCTTAAGCCTGCATAGATTAAAATAACTGGTGCTTAGATAGGGATGTTATGTAAATATCGACAGTGCAGTACCAGGCAAATACCGTTGTCTTTTACAATTCCACTAAGTACCTTGCTTGGCAGCAGTGAAAAAATTTCTTTTGACTCATCTGTATTACCTGAGTCTTAAAATGCTCTTGCAATATTGGTAGTATTTACCTCATGTTTGGCAGGGCAGGCTTTATATCTTTGTGCCCTGACAAGTGATGTGATTTGTCCATGACCAGTGATCATTCAGTGGAAGAGCCAGCACGCGAACCAGGAGAACTCCTGAATTCCAGTGCTGTCCTATAAATGCTGGACATGACTGCATCCCCACAAAAGTGTGTTCTGGTTGAACAATCCCTTCTGCTTTTCCTGCCTTTTCTGGGTAGATTTCAAAGTAGTTCAGTACTACTTTCTCTCTGTGTAGTAGCAATTTTTCCTTAGAGAAAAAGACTCTGGAATCTAACAGTGTTCTTAATGGACTGCAGTTATTTAATATTGTAGCATGAATGCAGCCTCACTCAGATGGGCTTTTCAACGGAGATCATAATGACTGTAATTGCAAAAGGATGCCTTGCTGAAGTAGAAGCTGCCAGATGCAATGCTGTTCTGATCTAAAAAGGTCACAGTAAAAGGGACATTTAAATTAAGTTATAAATTACAATTGAAGAACAATATTTTGATGAGCAAGACCAGAGATGTCAGAGCTGCAAGATGTAATTCATGGGTTCATTACAGAACAGAGGTGCCTGACAGCTGAGCCATGCCAAAAGGAGAATTTATTTGCAACATCACGCAGACAGAAAATGGCAGCTCTGCTGAGGAGCTGTAGTAGAAACTTGAAACCTTGTGGTAATGTGCAGACTTTATGGTAATAAGGCTTGCCTGTGATCTAGCATTGTTTAATGACTGTTGTAATATAAATGAGGTTTCTGGACACGTGCACATTCAGAATTTTTCTTTAATCTAAAACCCTGTCCAGTGATGCAGAGGTTGCTGTGTTTTCTGTTTTAAAGTCTAAGTACATTTGCGTGGATTCCTTTTGTTGCAGTTGTATACATACATAATGTCACAGTGGTTCAAAATTTCGGTGGCAGAGTTAATGCTAAAAATGGTGATTCTCTAGATGACAGGATAGTAATCTAGTGTTTATAGCAATACCTTGAAAAGTTCAACCAGAAATTAATGAAACCATAGGCAGTCATCATTAGCTATTATTTATACGTTTGAGTTGCTTGCCAATAAAGTGCTTATATATATTAAATGACTGAAAGTAATAAGCAGAGAATGAGCCAGATTGAAACACTTAAATTTAACCCTGACACTTATAAAAAAATATTTTTCCTTTTTGCTGCATTATCCTACTCCTGGCACTTATAAAAGGTTTTTTGTTCCGCTTGCTAAAAGTAACATTTTTCAGGAGACTCTAAACCTGTATCAGGTCTCTTGTTTTCACATCTGTGTCTTCTCTGTTATATGACTCTTCTTCTTTCACGTCTGTGCTTACGGGTTTTGTGATTGTTATTAATGTAATTACTTGGTCAAAAGTTAATGCTCATATTTTCTGTTGTTGATTTGGGGCAGTTCTGGTGGCCTGTAAACTCTTCTATTTTTCGGTAACCAGAGTAGTTGCCTGTTAGACCAGTCCGTTCTTTCTGGGCTTGTCTGATTTTTTGCAGATTGAACTGCTCGGGCCATAGGGCTGCCAGGAAAAAACACGTGTTGTCCTTGAGGCAAAATAAAGATGCCCTCCAAGTTACAAAGAGGCTTTGGCATTACTGCGTGTTTTGGGAGGGAGCAAAGAGGGAGAAGAAACAGAAGCACTATTCTCTTCAACACTGTCAAATTTCCTAAGTGAAAAATCTTTTAGGTAGTGGCATGCACAGAAAAAAGTATTTGCAAGGTGAGCTGGCAAAACAAGCAGTCCTTTTTTCTTTAAGATGGATCTGTTCCCAGTGCTGGAGTGCAAACAAGGAGAAAAATTAATGTGTACCCAGTAGAAAAGACAACATCTTATTTTCATGCCTTTAAGTAGGTATTGCATACCACAGGAGTCTTAAAAAAACAAGTAAAAAAAATTTTTGAAGTCAGTAGTGTCGTTTGAGTATTGGCATTGAGCACTAGCACTGCAAGCGTAGCTTTCGACTCTTATCATTTGACTTGTGGCTTATGCAAGATGGACCGAGATCCTTGTTTCGCTTGCATGGAGGTGCAGTCACGGGAGCTGACACTGATGTAGTCAACAGAGGCAGATTTACAAGCCATGGTTCTGTTGTACATTAGGAAATTGCACCTGGGGAGACAGGTTTGAAAGCAATGGTTTCTACTAAGTGATCTCAGGTAATGCATCTCCCTGACTTCCCGCAGTGTGAGGTGCTATTGATGGCTCCGATGTGTTGATGCATCTCTTAGCAGTAGCTTGCAGAGATCAGATAGCTGACGAAGGGGGGTGGGGAGGAAACTATTTTTTGGAAGCTGAAGCATTGTTTTCTATGGTTACTCTGCAAAGGTACATATAGTTATAATTATTGCACAGAGTATCTGTAACTTCCCTGTAGGTGCCATAGAGAAAGCTGAAAGTGAATAGAAAACCGCTCTGGCTTAGCTTTCTTTCTTGTTCCCATTATATTAGCCAAGCGCTTGTTTTACTGCATTAACAGCCTGTATGCTATTGTTATTTTAGTTGTTGGTAAGGAGGAAAAATGTTCAGGCTGCCAGTTAAGGGAACATTATTGTTTGTTCTGAAAACATATTGCAGGTAATGATCAGAGGTCTTTGCCCAGTAGTGACCTTTTATTTTTAAAAGTACTTTACTTTCTTTATAAGTCCCTTAAGTATAAATAAATTTTGAATGCCCCAGTAACTTGGTGGAGGTGGAAGAGCACCTTCATCAGTTCAAGATCTGTTCCTACTGATAATAGAAGTTTTGAGCCAATTTGTGTGACATGTAACCCGTAATGTACTAATTTCTTCTTTAACATAGCTGATAACATCTTCATCCCTGTCAGTAGGAGGTATGCAGTATGACTTTCGAGTGGCCTAATTTTCTAGCGGGCTGTGCGCTTCTGCTTTTATAGCTAACCTGGTCCTCTGCGTTTCTGGACCTCAGACCACCTGTTTGAGGTGTTTAGTAACAATTGTTGATGAAATCGTTTTCTGGAAACTCAGGTGTTACAAAGGAGGCTCAAAATTATATGGAACTGAAATTTCATCAGCAAATGGAATAAATTAGCTGTTCTTTTTAATACCTTGAGGTTCATGTACAGGGACTTTACCGAAGAAAGCAAAGTCATTTCTCGTGTGCTTTGTACTGCAAACAGATTGGCTTTATAGACTGTCACAGTCCGTTCTGTGGCATTCATGACCAGAAAACTGAGATTCTAATAAAATAGATGGGAAGATGGCATGGCATGACATGTGGTATCCAAAATCCACCATTTCATAAAGTGCCCCAGTATGATAGACCACAGCGGCTTGTGTGAAATGGGCACTTTCTGTTCTCTGAAATTCCCTCTCCATTTATGGTATCATTTTTATTGAAAAAGTGAATGCTGTTTTATAAAAAAGCAGTGTACTTACAGACACACAAGCTATTTAAAACCTGAGTTGACAAAAGCCAGGAAGTGAAAGTGAAGACTGCTTTGTACCAGGTCTTACAGATGTGCTTTCTTTTCACAGCTGCTTGAGTCCTCTGCACAGAGCGCAGAGCTTTGCTTTCCATTTCCCAGCTTTTGGCAAGTTCTGCTGCAGCTCTTGAAGACTTGTTGAATATTCTGCCCTGTCATTCGCGGAAGTACCATGGCTCTGGAGCCATGCTGGCTTTCTTACAGCGGGTTTGTCCCATCTGAAACCTAGATTCAACAGTGCTGCAGCTTTAAAGAAGCACGTTACTGTATTTATGTTTATAATACACCACACACACACAYACATATATATGCACGCATGTCTTTGTTTTGCTGTAAATGTCTTCATAGCAATCTAAGTTGCCATTTCACTTTCTTCCTTCTGTAAGTTGTATGGTGGCTTTCAAAAGTCAGCGCACAAACCTTTCACAGATTATTTACTGGGAGAACTGTACAAAGCTGTCTTTCAGTGGAAACTGATTTTTTTATTACAGTCTCACTAAAAAAATTTTCTGTATTGCCAGTGATTTGTTTTTTCCCTTCCCTTCTATCTTGATTCAGATGTCTGCCTTTATTTCTTAGTAGAAATCACTTAGACCTACTTAACAGAAGTAAATTTGAGTAATTTACTTACAGCTTTTAAAAGTCTCTGAATCATGCTACTGGGTGCAGTATGAATGCAGGGCATTCTTGTGCACCAAAGAGCTTACAGTCTGAGTTAAGACACGACCAGACAAAAGAAGCAGTATAAGGAAAAACCAGTATTGTTAGGAGGTGGCCCTAGGCTAGAAGGGGTCTGACCATTGTCAAATGTACATAATTGGTACTTATGAATTGGTTGAGAGATGTAAATAGCTAAACCGAGCAGCAATAAGAAAGTAATCTTGCTATTTTTATTTGAAGCAGAATGCTGTTCTAAAATTTGAGCCTTTTGACATAAGAAAAATGAGGAATTTTTTCTTCTTGTAATCAGGTTTTGTTATAACTTTATATTAATAGTGACAAAGTAGTTAATATCTTGTCACTGTTCAGTAATTGTATCTTGATCCCCGTTCAGTTCATCAGTCTTGGGAAAAGGTCAAGAATTGTAGTACTTGTTGAAATGTTTTCTGAGGCTGATTAAGCACAGGTCTAGCAGCATGGATGCTTCTAGAGAGTGGGATGCAGATGGCTCGGGATCAATTCTGGGCGGGAAGGAAAAGCAGGAGATAATCGATGTACGGAATCATGTTTTGGTTATCCGTATTGTAAAGAAACTTTTGAGGGTCTGTAAAATTCTGTGGTGTTAATTGATAGCTTTGAAGCTTTGGTTTGCTTAGCACGTTGTTTAGAAAAACTACCTCTTGTCTGTGCAGGGAAGTTTGCGTGCAAATCATTCTCCCTTTTGGGTGTAGCACGATAATTCAGTTTTTGTCATCCCAGCAATATTTCTTTTTCTTTGAGATCATTTTCAGAAGACATAGAGCAGGCTCCTGACTAGTCCTTCAGTTATTAAAATCCCACTGTACTTTGAAGATAGGACAGGCTATAAATCTACAGTGTGCTAAATGTTATCTATCAAGAGTTAAGAGACGGAGACGTCTCATGGGTTCATTGTTGAATGGTTTTTTTCAGTGTAGTTGTTTTTCTACCTCACGCTGATTTAAATGTCTACTGTTTACTTCAGACAGCTTTTGATCATATAGGTACCGAATTTATGGTAGAAAATAAGGTACATTGTAGGCCGTGACCAGCTGAAACAGTAACGTTTACTTGTTTTCCAACAGCATGGTGATCTTTGCAGTGCAATAAAAATACAGAGCATTTTCTGGATGGGTAAACTTGACATCCCATGACTTGCAATCTCTCTTGTATGTTAGTTTTTCCAGTTGGTTTTACTAATCTGAACAAAATATGCTGCATAAAATACAACTCCTTTTGAAAAATATTTTGTTGGAGCTTTTACAAATTTTCCTTGGAGTTTCTAATGTAAAAAATATTTTTAAAAGTTAACCAAAAAATCTTCAGTGCTTTATGGGCTCAGACGTTATCTGGGAGAAGTTTAGGAAGGAAGGAGAACATATACTTGTTTTAATGCTGTTTCTTCTACTAATAAAACCCCAATTACCCTTCAGGTTGTTTACATTTCACTTCATATATCAACAGTAAAAATAATTAGGCATGGAACATCTCATGTGGCCCCCTTTAAGTGTTTTTTCTCCAATATCAGATCACTGCTAATTCCATTGAATAATCTATTTGTCGTCTTTATTTTTTAGCTACATGAAAGTAACTATGATGCTGGAAAAGCCCTGCAGCGGTTGGTGAAGAAACCTGTGCCAAAACTGATTGAGAAGTGTTGGACTGAAGATGAAGTGGTAGGGAAATGAATTATTCCCTTGAGCTTTATAGTTCATGTTGCTTCTCTTGCTTTTTTTCTTTCTTTTTTTTTTTTTTTTCCTAAAGAGGTTATCTTTATGGGAAAGAAGAGGGGCAAATAATTTGCTGCACAGGATAAATTTTTGCACAATTCTGAGTTAGTGGGCCCTCGTTCGATACACAGAACTTTATTAGACTGGGGAAAATACCTTTCTAATAGTAGAATAAGAGAGGAGAAGATCAAGTGACTGTTTTTGAGAGGATGCTATAGGGTAAATGAACAGCTGCAAAACCTCTGGACTCTAAATTTCACTTTCATTTTCACCTGCAGGAAGGCTGGCCCCATTCATTAATTGGAGTAGGACAAGATGTAAAAGGCATACAAAGTATTGTCCCTGGTTTTTTTTCCTGCTGGTATTGGAAGAGGCTTACAGTGTCAGCTCGAGTTGGCTAATGGGAGGTTGGATATCAGCGTTTCCTCCTAAACAGAGTTTGAGATTAAGGCCCTTCTTCCCCTCATATGGAATATTAGAAAGTGTTTACTGGCATAGTTCTTGATGGATGAATCTTTGTCAAAGAGCAGACCAAAAGTAGATTATCCGAAAGCTGGGATTTAGCCATGCCATCCACAGTTACTTTGAAGTATGTAGAAATTGTCAGGCTCCAAAACTGTACCGAAAACAGTGCATCCATCTTATATGTAGCTCCCAAAGTAACGTATGGACATGATGAATTTGGGGCATGCAGTAAATATGCAGTGCAGTATTGTGTCCTCACAGTTACGGACCTGGAATCGCCGAGGGATTTGGGCTCATACAATTCAACAGCCTGGTACACTGCAAGTCTCATCAACTTACACAATTAGTAGTCGCAGTGCTGGTTCTTCCATATGGCTGCTGTTTCAGCATGTGCTGGTAGTTAGTCTTTCTAGGTTTGGGGTTGTAGTGCAGGCAGAGAAGGAACGCCTAAACATGTCATTCTTTCCTTCAGACAGAGGTTGAGGTTTTTGGTGTATATAGCTTTGGATTGAAATTGTACTGTTGTTACTAGCCTACTAAAAGATCCTGCTCTGCAGTCTGATTAGTGGAAAAAAATAATTGTGACCTGAGAAAGACACCTCTTCATAAAAGCTCCAGTTGACAGAGAGGGTGTGCTGCTGGGAGGGCACTTCACACTCGGATGGACCACATTTTTTTTGTTTCTGGGTATTTTTCCAGAATTTGGGGGAGATGGTATCTGTGTGAGAATTAGTGAAGCAAAGGTGCTTCTTGTGGTTCATTCTGCAGCTTAATTGCTGCAATTGTGAGGTTTCTGCTGGCTTAATTTTTATACATATGATATAATGCAACTGTGCTTATTAAACAGTTTTCTGTAGGGTTGTAAACCGAAATAAATCATGTGAAGTTGGGAGCAAATTATAGATTCTTAATTGCTGACACCTTGTAAACAAACAGATTCTTAAATATTGCATTCAACACAAGATGCATTTTCTGACAGCATTTGGAATCCAAATGCTGCTACATTACAACCCTTTGTTTGTCAGACCTTGCAGCTTAAGCTGGCACACAAGTACTTGACTGAAAAAAAAAAAAAAAAAATCACTTGGATTACATCCTAAAAATATTTTGCATTTTAATGCTGATGTTAATTGTGCTTAACAGAATAGATTTATGTGAAATGTAACATGTAAGAAGACAGTACCTCTTTAGCAAGCTGACTAGGCATGTCTGGTTTTGTGAAAATGGAAACATGTTATATTTCCTAGCCCAATAATTAGGCTGCAGTGTGCACTAAAATAGAAAATCAGACGATTGGAAGTTAGTTATGATAAAATATTTATCACAGACGATCTTCAGACTCATTTATGGTTTTTACCTTTCACTGTTGGAAAAGCTTCTTCTCTCTTATGTACCGTATTGGAATAAACGGGGATAGAAATTCAACTTGTCACGTATACCTAGCAGGTATATAAATGAAAAAGATCTGATACAGTGCAAGACAGCATTGCTCATGTAAAAGTGCCAGGAGAGAAGTGTTTTGTTGTTTCTTCCTTTGAATGAATGAATTTTTAAGCTAGCTAGTTGGTAAAGTATTTGAAGAAGTAAATAAAAATTTTGTGGTCTTGTTAAGCTACTGATGAAGTTGCAATGGTGCTATAAAATAGAACTGATTAATAATGGGTGAAACTTTCGTGGTCTCTTAGCATTTTTTAATTATTCAGAGAATGGCTGGAGAGACATTTTTTTAAGCTCTGCTTTCTCTGAAAGTCTTTCAGGGAGTTATTCCGATGACTTATGTGTGCTTTCTCTCTCCTTATGTAAACCTTTTTGCAAGAGCTAGATTAGGGGTAGGCCAGGCCATCTAAACCTGTATTAATGTAGGCTTATTCTGAAATCCAACAAAGAACCTTTGTGGTAAGGAGACTGCCTGAGGTCGTAGAGTGAGAGAGGATCATGTGCTAACGCTGGCAGCAAAGCGAAGGAGAGGATGAGTAAAAGGCCTAGAACACAGTTTCCTGATAAGTTTTACAGTTATATTGTCATAAAAGGGGGTTTTGTTTAGGGAACCGACTGTCAGAACAAATACTTCAAGTGCTCTGCCCTGTGTTTAGTAAGTTTGTATTCGTATTGTTTTAACCTCTGTTTTCTCTGCATACATTCTTTCCCACATTCATGGTTAAATTGTACAGTGCCAACACCTCTTTTTCTGTGTAGATTTTTTTCAGTCTCCTTGTTTTTTTCCATCAGCTGCACTATGCTGTGAATGCCATAGCTGCTGCAGCTCAGAGGTATTTTTGATGAGTGGTCCGTGTTAAATGATAGAGAATAGAGCTTTACGAATAAGAAAAAGCAAAGTTTATTGAAAAGTGAAACATTACTCCAAAAGTGCAAACTCCATGAGTACAGAATAATGATCATTGACTCTATAAATCATTGTCAGTCTCAGTTCATTTTATCGTATTTGTTCTTGTTCTGTTCCATCCAAGTTTCCAGAAACATTTGGCAGCCCTCCAGCCTCAGCAGAGCCAAAGATCAAACTGTGCTCTTATTTATAGACAGCTAAGCTCCACCTGCACAACTTCATAGCATGTTTGTCCCTGGCAGTTTGCAGAAAACTGCAGATTAAAGCAGCTGTACTGCACTTCTGAGCATTTCTGAGACTTGCAAAGGAATTTTCCATGTTGTTGGTTCTGTAAAACTGAGGGGAAACTCTTTCTGCGTGATACGTAGGGTGCTAGAGCTGCATAGGAACTCCACAACAAAGTATTTTTCTGAAAACACTGATGTGTCAAACCCAAAGTTTGGCCAAAACAATTGAATTGTGGTGAGAACCTTATTAAGTGTCTGTGTCCCCTCCATCTCATGATGGCAACTGATGAGCAGCAGGAAGCCTCTAGTAATGCGGCTGGCTGATAATCCAAGAGACGCGCTTCTAAGGGAAGTGGAAGACCCAGGTCCAAACCATGTCCCTGTTTGTGCTGGGCTTAGAATTAGTCTCTTCTTGTGGCCCAGCAAATATCTACTTACTTAATTTTTACAACTTGGATAAATAAGCAGATACCACACCAGGTACAAAGCGTTGGTTAGTTAACCTCCTTAACTGAGAAAGGTTCTGTGGCATGTGACCAATTGAAATAATATAGATCATGGCTTTTGTTGTCTCAGTTTTTCCATTCCTGCCTTTCTAATCCTATAATCATGTTCTGCCCCCTGCCATGCCTCTGGACCCCAAAAAAGGCACACTCCCCCTTTTGTTATCCTTAAGTTAATTTTCTGCCAGATTTTTGAGATGAGCGTCAGAAAAGTTCTACTGCAGGGAAGATGCAAGGTGGTGCGGCTGGGCGGAGAACAGAGCAGGGGAAGGGAGCATTGTGGCAAGGTCAAGTAATTGGGCAGGTGGCAAAAGCAACTGAAGTAGAAGTGTAGTCGCATTGATGCAGGGAAAGAACTGATTTGGTACAAAACTAATTCTTAAAACTTTACGCTTCCCKAAGTCAAAAGTCCTCTGTAAGTTGGTTGGTCTATTACTTGCAGAAGTATTTTGACTGAGTCCGTTTCCACTGTGCTGGATGATTAATGTAGTTGATTTTGTCATGCACAGATAGCAACGCTGTGTCCAGCGCAGGTCTCTGTAGTATTCAGTAGTATTTGTGATAGAACACAGTGTGAATAACTCAAATTTATTGAAAATTTATTTATTTATAAAGCTTTTAACTTTTTCTGTGGACTATCTGTTGCCCAAAGATAAARCCTTTCTTGTTAATAAAACCAGCTTTGTTGCCTGTGACCAAACTGTCAAGTAAGAGCTGCTTTGCAGTGATCAGAACTGATTAAAATAGAGGATGGAAGTTATGTTATTTTTACTTCTGATGATGTGGTTACAGAGGTTTAGATCTAATTAAACAGCGGATAAAATTTGCCAGTGATTGAATTAAATGGAAGGCTCTGTAAATATGAAGACGGAGGTTTGTTGTCTCCCTTGTGTTTCTAAACCTATGGCTATTTTTAAACCTTTTTTTATTCCAGTATGTAAATGCAGAGGCATACTGTGAAAACCAGTCTTCCACCACACTGCCTAATAAAAGCGGCTAAAGAAACTTCTTTACTGATGCATCTACACGCAGCAGTAACAGCAGCTGTTTCCTGTTTATAAAGGCGTACGCTACACCTGACAACATCCATTTCCAGCGATGATTTGGTGGGGGGGGGTGGTTTCTCTTGTAATGCTCATGAATTTACTTTTGTGGACAGATTTGTTGAGCAACTGTCATATATAATGCCATATTTAAGCACTTTCTAAGCAGGCACCCTATAGACCAATGTTCAGCAGTATCACCTGGTGGAATCTTGTTAGTGTTAAGCTGCAGTTTCAAATAGAAAGCAGCACAGTTCAGAGTAGATGCATTATTTGGGCAGAAGCCATGGAGCAAGTCCTCCGTTTTGATACAGCTGGTGGCAGTCCCCTCTTACAAGTTTCCTGCCATTGAATGCCACGTCTGACGTGTGGCATGATGCTCACTGCTAGAGCAAGGTCAGCGTAGCTGGGGAAGGGGGACTGACTTAGCCACTGGGCATGTGTTCCGTGCGGTTATCTTTGGCTAATACGAGATTACAGAGTAACCGCTCTTCTCCTTTTGTTTTCTTCAGCCATCTTTCCTAGTCTCCCTAAGCCCTGGTGGCACCTGGTCTCTATAACACTGTTGTGGTCATTCTGTGTGCAACAGTAGATTGTAGTACAGGCAAGATGTAGTTAGTACTTGTCTTACTTTCAATGCCATGAGAAAACAAAGATGCTTCACTCAAACTCAGCAAGGGATTGTCAGGGTGAAAGAGAAGTGAGCTCTACTCTGCATCTCATGGTTACCTCTAAAAATGTCTCTCTCAATCTTTTACACAGTACAGGCATTTTTGATGCAGGCAATCAGAAATCCCTAATAAGAATGGAATGGTGCTGGTCAATTCTTCTCCAGTTGGAAATATTTCAAAACTGACATTGAAATTGTATTTTGTAACATGCGGACTTAGAGTTTGTTGTCTATGGGGAATAAGTACAACAAACCTGAAACTGAGTGCCTATATTTAAACTCTGGTGCTTGCCCTGATGATACTTTCCTGCTTTACTTTCCACATATTCCAAATCTGGAATTATGATCATTAGCTTCTTTCAGTTTAGGTTAAATTGAACACCCATATTTCCTGGTGTGGTTTCAGTGGAAATATTTCACAAGAAAAATTGTCCTTACAGAATTTCCACCCGTCTTGGGACAAAATCTTCTCTGCAAAATGGCTTTTATATTTTCAGTGATGTTCAGTGCAGTTCTGACCCTACACTTGCTCCAGGTCCAAAAATGAGCTTATGGTGCATGCTTCCATTTCAGATAAATAACCTATCAAATGGCTGGCCTTTACAAAGGATACAATGTTCATCTTAAGTTTTGTTAATTTAATGAAATGCATTTCAGTTCTGGTGTGCCTCATGTATCGGAAATGGTGAAGGAAATAGCCTAGTTCTGACTGTTCTTCACATAACAGTCCTGCTGATTTGATCTTACATTTTTGTCTCTTTATTCAGAATGTGCTTTTCTGTCTTTTTATCAAAAATACTAACAAAATCAATATGGCTTACAGAAGAGAGAAATACAAATCAGAACTAAAAGAACCTCTAGTTTATTAGGTTTTTAATTAAACATGATGAAAACATTTTGAATAACACAAAGGCCTCAGGCTGAGCTGCATCTAATCGAAACAGATTAAGTCACCCGTCCACACTTGGGTAGTTATTAATTCTGTTTACTTATGCATGCTAGCTAAAGGCAGAGTTCACTGCTGCCGTGTTGCAGTTTATTGCACAGGGATGCTTTTGCTGCATGGAATTGTGCTCCTAATTAGCATTCAGATGTTGATTATGAAGAACACTGGTGAGGCTAATTGAACCAMCTTTGAAATTCAGGGCTGTGTCTTTCCAAAGTTAAAGAGAATCTGGGTGAAACAGTAGTTTTGCATTATTTCTTGGACACTTCCTCCTTTTTCTTCTACTCTTGGTTCTATCTTTTCAGAGATGTTAAATTGTCAAAAAGAAATGGCTAAGTGTTCCTTAGGAAGGTTTTTTTTTTTTTACTTGTGCATCTCCATGCAGAACTGTCAATGACACACCATGATGTCCTTGATAACTAGCTTTTATCATGAAATATGCTGCCCTTTAAATATTTTACATTGCTTTTGAAGTAGAGTAGTTGAGGTAAACAACCTAGATTCAAACAACCCCTTAAATTTATGTGCAGGGATAGTTAATCCGTGCTGGTGATAAACCTTAATTGGCCATGTACATGGATTTACAAGTTCATAAATTTTAAAATATCCACACCTGGCTTCAGCTTAAAGCTCATTTGTCATAAAATACAAGGGGAGAGCCTTCTGCCAAAAATGACAAGATACAGCAAACTAATTTCCTAACATGTTTGCAAGTATTTGTAATCCAGTGTAGCTGGTCAGGAAATTACTTATGCAAAACACACATACTTATTTGCTTGGCTTCTTTGCTTAGAATCATCTTCAAATGTCTCTCATCTGCCCTTTTTGGAGTATCTGCTCATGAAAACATTGTTTTCATTGCTCACTACTTTGAAGCCAGGCTTTTCAGATATGCTGGAAGACAGAGCTGCTTACTGGGGCAAAAATACCATGAATTTTATTTACTGTTTATATGGCAGCTATAGAAAAAGTAATTGATAGCAAAATTGAAACAGAGCCTCTGGAATAGTCGGGGGTGGGGTGGGGGGGGGATCATCGAGGGATATTTGAAAAGGAAGCTGGCATTGCAGGGCTGCATTTGAGTAATTGAGTGGGCTTAGAAGGTTAAGATATCAGTTACTGCTTAATTTTTTATTCACAAAAAGTAAACATTACAGCTTCATAGTAGAGTGACAGTTCCTACTAAATTAACATTTTCTGGACTTCAGAAATCAAGCCATCTGATGCCATTTGCAAGTGTGTTAATCAGTAACAGTTGAAAATTAACTGAGCATTAAGAGAAAAAAAACCCACCAAACACAAATTGCCATGGTTAGGACCTTTATTTTAAGAAGAATAAGTAAGATTTTAATTTAAGAAAGAGTAGGAATGTGCAGTCCTGTCTGTGGCTTACTCTAAGAACTTAGAGTGTAAAAGAACCATCAGTCCTCACAGTAAAAAGCAACTGATAAAGGATGAAATTATTCTGCTTGGGGGAAAAAAGTTATTATTTAAAAGTTGCGTAAAATTACAGTTACTTAGCAGTTGACGGGTTTACAAAATTATAAGGTGCAGTACAGCTAGAAAATCTAAGGTGTAATATGGCTAGAAAAGGTGAATTTAAACACAGGTTTCTAGACAAAAGATAACAATCTTTTTGGTTGTGATTAACTTGCATCAGTCTTTGATCCAAGGCCTGTTTAAAGGGATCAATATTGCACATACAGCACTGAGTTTATTGTCAAGTCCTTTCGGAAATAAGACAGTGAATTAAAAATCAATTATACGTGCAGAAAAGTTTGTGTAGGGCAATCAATTTTGTCCTTTTAGTTTGCAGAAAGATTCCATTGTTTAACCAGCTGTGAAAAGGAATGAATTTTAAAAGCCTCCAGCAAATGAGATAGCCCAAATGGGGTGGGGGAAGTAGATTAAAAAAAAAAAAATTATTTCGGCATTTCATGTTCAGCAAAGGCTGCCTTCAGGGATAAATCTATAAATCCTGTCAGTGACCTTGGCTTCAAAATGGGTGATTTCACTGCTTTCGCTAATCTTGATCTTTCCATAGCTGCCAGATAAGTTAGTCTTTTCTTAACAATATMATTTTTTTTTTATTTGCTTTGTTTAACCACCATATGTTTCTTGATTCATTGTCTTTCTGCCTTCATGTGGAATGTTTTTATCTATTAAGCACTTACCATATTGCTGATCCTGAAAAATAATACAACAAATATTTACACTGGCCAGTTGCCACAGCGCAGAAGGCTATTTCTGTGTGGGGACGGAAGCTAAACTCTAAACTCCAAGTTTAACTCCAGTATAAACTAAATAATTTGTAGGTGCTTTCAGAAGCTGGTGTTTTGTTTTGTTTTCTAGAAGAAGGTTTGTAATAGAGAGACAGAAGCACATACACATCGTTCACTGTTGCCAAGGGGAAAGAATCTGCTGCTTGAAAGATTAATAAATACGACAGCAGTTGATTGTTGAAACCATGTTTTTCATCTCATTTTCAAGGGCATCTTAAAAATGGAGATCACTTACACTTCCTAGCATTCTCGATCATCTTTCTGTGTTCATTTAAAAATGAGAACAAGGCACTGGGGGACTTGAGAGATTGCATTCGTTCTCCCATAGGGCAAAGTGGTTATTTTATAAATGAAGAGGGCCAAAAAAGCTATCCTTCGTAGTTTCTTAGCAACAGAGCTGGAGTCAGTTTTAATGTTCATGTATATCTTACAAGTTCTATGTATAGAAGCGTGAGCTGTGCAGCTCAGCAGTATTGCAACTGAAACAAAGACTATTCACCCTAGCCTTGTGCAGGGGGAGAAAACAAACCAAGCGTGCTAATATGCTGCATGGACTCGTCTGCCTTTTTTCCTTCTCCCCATCAGATGATACTCTGGTCAGTGACACAGTCACTGTCTTCGATACTCTGACCTTTTATTCAGATTTTATCTGCTAAGAGATCCGGAATCTGGTTTAAATATAACGTCATCCTATGTCCTGTCCTTCTCCAAAAGGAAACCGAGTCATGATGTTATAACAGTAAGAGCATCAGGAGAGTGCAGGGATCATCAAAATTGTGGGAGTTTCTAGGGTTAATGCTTTTGCCATAGCAAGCAGAACCAAGTGAGTGATTCTAAGTGTTCATCTCTCCTGATCAYGGTAAACTTTTTTTTGCCCTGTATTTGTCTTTGGGGGGCAGGGTGCGTCTTGATTTAATTTTAAAAAGATGCTGTGTATCAAAGCTATCTTGCTTATATTCCACTGACCTATTTACTCTCCATTTCTTTGTACCTAACTTAATTTCCAAATTCTGAAATTTAATTTTTTTTAAAGATAATCCATATTTGTTGATAGTATGATTGCCTTTTAAAAGACTAATAGTGTTAATAAGATACGTTTCACAGTTTGCTTTCCCATTCTGAATGCAAATGTAATAAATGGCCTTAGATTTCTGACTCATGCTCCTTGGTGTACGTTATCCCAACACCCCAACATCTAGGATTGTATGAGTTTGTTTATGCTTTTGAAAGCAATTTTATAATTTAAATATAAGAAGTGTTGGTTAGCTGTCTGTCTCGTTTGTTTGTTTTGTTTTGTTTGTTTTGGAAATGCTATAAATAGTGTGATTTTAATTTAGGTTCACCTTTTCTAATGGTTAAGGAGGGGTGACTGGTTTGTTGGCTTGTATTGATAGCAACATCCAGAGTTCTTGGTTTGATTTCAAATTATTTCAATAGTCCTGTCATTTCAGTAGTTTGGTTGAGTTTATCTGTCTTGCAGGTGTTAAGAAATTTAAATTAGACTACAGGATCCTTACCTCCTTAATACTTAAAAGTGCAATTATAATATAGTAATAAATAATGGTGAAGTGCTTTGATATTTTTCCATGTTAAGTGTATGATAGACATCTCCAGCATCTTTCCAAGTAATTTTGGCTTAGTCTAAGTTGATATAGGTGGAAATGTTTCATTTTGGAATACTTATGTTGGAGTTACGCTTTATTAAATACATAGAGCCCAGGATTACTTGATATGGCAAATCACTATTTTCTTTTGAAAGAGTTGTTTGCTGTCTAAACCATGGGAAATGGCAATTTGCTGTTCCTAACAAGATTGCTTTAAAAACACCTAAAACAAAGCAAGTGCTTAAAGACAGATTAGTGTTGTCTCCAACTTGGCAAGATGACGTTTGATGCCCGCCCCCCCCGCAAGTTTGCTTCTTAGCGATAGTTTGGATCTCTCTCTTAGCCTTGACTTTCATTCTGTTTGAACACGGAGGCTGTCAGCTCAGACTAAATAAGGGGAATCCGAAGGCTAAACCGTAGCTGTAGAGGGTGTAGGTCAAAGAGGTTCAAGAATGAGCAGAGCTGGAAACAGGTAAGAGTATTTTAGTCAGAAAACAGTGTGGAGCTCAGTCCATGCTTCCATGCCTGGTAGGGCAAACGAACCAAGTTCATGGAACTGTTCTGGTGCTGTGGCAGCAGTCGATAACAGATGTTTGTTGCCAGAGCAGATTTGCTGGCGTAAGTGATGCTCTGTGGAGAAATAGCAGAGAGGCCATGTTGCTTTCTTGGCCAAGCTAGAAACATGGAAGAAAACAAATTTGTTTTCCAGTGTCAAATGGTAACTAATTTTAAATAACTATCTAGCTTCCTAGATCTCTTCCTAGCATCTCCAAGCAATGAAAGCTAAAGGGGGGGATTGGAGGGGGGAGAGGAGAAACAACTAGGTTTGCCACCTGGCTTGTGGAGGGTGAGAGTACCAAAACACGGCATCTCGGAAAGCTTTAGTATAATTCAAGTTAYATTTGAAAGGCAGCACTCTTGCTTGAAGCTTTGATTTTGATGTTGGAAAAGGCTCTTTTTTAACAGGTATTTTGATTTTTCTAATAATTATGAAAAAAATTCCTTTTTCTAACTTTTCAAACGTCACTAGGTTCTCTGTGGTTCTGCCTGACAGCTTATCTGAGAATTATTTAGTATGGCCCAGTGGCCGTTGCGGCAGAAAATGACAAAATGCTTCTTCAGATTGGTATAGTGACATAATTCTTGTTTAAGAAACTTTGATTACTGTCACAATATGGAGGCTCTGTGTGCTTTAGTGCTCAGGACTTATCTTTCTTGCACAAGCATAAGCAGTATGAATGCCAAAATACACCTCATTTGCAAGTTCTGTTTGCATGATAAATTTTATTTTTCTAATCTTTCCTATCAACAGCACCAATTCTTTTTTTAATCTTTCAGATGACACAAAAATGCATTTTAATGGAGCAAATTATATAGCTTTGTCTCCTTTTGTGTGTAAGCGGGGCGGCCATATTCAATTAGGCTGAAAAATGATCATTTGTTCTATTACAGGCTGTAACAGAGTGAGTGAAAAAACTGTGATCCATCACCAGTTGCTCAGCTTTATGTTACTTAAATCACTTGCCATTCTGTCAGTGGCTCTGAATCCTCTATGGGAGCCATTATTTAATTTAAGTTTGTGGAGGTGTCACTTGTTTGATAATAGGCTTCTTCTGTAGTAGACGCATAGTGACTAAATATTAATCATTTTCTGCATCCATCCAAGATTCCTAATTAGTTACAAGCGTAACAGTGCCAGTAAAGCTAATGATTATACTGTCATAAAAAGAATTTGACGGCAAATAAGGACTTGATCCAGAGAGATACTCAGTACCTGCTAGTGCTGAGGAAGCCTGCTAGAGCTGAGAAGGCTTAATTTCCCAGTCTGGCCCTGTGTTGCTTACATAGCAAATGTGAGGGGTTTCGTATGATCTGGAAGGAAACTTAGATTTGAGCGTGGAAATGCCACCTTAGAAGAATACTGTTTTCCATTTCATAGTAGCCGAGTAACTTCAGTTTTAACCTTTTTAAAAGTTTACGTAGTCGACACAGATGAACCCCAACACAGCAGTCCCTGGACAGCTTGTAAATACTGCCTGTGCTTCTGCAAAGGTTCTCTTAACCTAGCATGTGGTTAGGTTTTCTCTTCCTTCCTCCTTGTCGTGTGAAAGGTGTGTTGTGCTGATCGGTGCTCATGAGGGTGCATTTAAAAACTACTACTTTGTGCTCCTTGTCCAGTGTTGCTTTTGTACTTTCATGTGCCTGTGGTTTTGAATATATTGTGGTAAAGACTCAAAGTGCACGTACCTTCTGGGTTTGTGGGTTTGCTTCAGCTTTTACTGGCCTCTTGATACCTCACTTGTTCCCCTATCCACTTGTGCATGATCCCACCATGGTTTTTCCTTATTCTTTTGTTCCGTTCCTTCCTTTCCTCCTCTCCCCGCTCCCACCCCCTTTCATAGTCTCCGCTCAGATTTATATAGCTTTTAGGCTACATGGGGAGATTGATCAGACAGGGGCTTATGCATTTAGAGGAGCTAATAAATAAGCATCACAGCATATTACCCTCCACTGCGTTGGAATAACTTCAAACACTCAAATCAAACATTCCATTTGTTACAAATTGGGGAAGGCAAAAGAGGGCACCTCTGTTTTATTAGGGTGCATATTTCATTTATCTGTTATGGAAGATACTGTCCAGCTCTCTGTGTCTGGGGAGGTAATTCCATAGTCTCAGCACCACTTCCCCCTTGCCTCCCTCCCCCCAAATATCTACCTTTCAAGTTTCCTGTGCCAGTGTTCACCTTTGTTATAGATGCATTTCTGGTCCTTCCTCTTCTAATCTTTTTTCTTTCCTCTCTTATTTGTGGGTCACTTTTTCATATTTGGCACCATCCCCTGCCCCCAAGGAGATGTTTTTATTCAGAGCCCCTTACGCAAAAGAAAAGGGAACTTACAAATTATCTGATTCTTTTTAAAACTACTTTTATATGTTACTGCCAAGATCACCATATGAGCCAATATCTTTCTCAGTAACTGGATGGCTGTCTTGCGGAAGTGTATCATTCACTTTACTGAAATCTTGCATGCTTCTGACAAAAATACAGTGGGTAATTGAACAGTGAGGGTTGTGGTGTGGGCTCATGACAGGAGCTTGCGAGGAACTGAAACCTTGTGCAGTGGGACTTACTGGTTAAAAATAATAAAAATAACAATATAATTATTAATAATTATAATTAGAAAGCTTAGCTGACCATTTATCTACTTCATTATAAGCGGTCGTCTTGCTGATTTTGGTGCTCGGGTGCCGCTTGTACCCTTGCTGGCAGCTGGCAGTAGCTAAAGAATTAGAATCTTACTGTTAGGACAGCATTGGTGCTGTTTATTACATTCTGTTTCTTTTAAACATAAGGCTATGAAGACCATCTTTAATTAGCAATCAGTCAGTCCTGGAAAAGGTTAGGCTTTTTACTTCCTTATTTAGAGAGAAGGCTACATTACCTGATTTCAGCATGGAGTCTTGTAAATTGGAGGTAAATGCTGCCTCTCTTCCTAGGAACTGCTACGTAGCTGGGTCAGACTGGGCTACGCAACTGAAATAAAGAATTCATTAAGTTACTTGAATGCCAAATTTGGGTGTTCAGTTCTTATAAAAATGTCAAAGGATGCGTGTCTGTAATTATTTGGAAATTAGTCTCCTCTTTAAACTGTCMCCCATCTTCTAAACAGTGCGAAGTATCACATGTAATGTTTTAATATCTTCGGCCCTAGCCTTCAGAGCTTACGAGTAACGGTCACAGCCACARAATACGCTGCTGCTGTTGCCCCAGCCCATATCTAAAGAGGGAGTTTAGGAGCTTGCTCACGTGCTAAAATCTGCTGTCTTCCAGTGGAGACAGTATTACATACCTAGATTCCCCTGTGATTTCTCATCTCTAACTTTTTTTGACTGGCAGAATTTTCTTACAATAAAAGCCTCAGTGGAAGAAAGAAAACACAGGTTAAAAATCTTAAATTATGAGGCTTTGGAGACTGAACTTTCTAAAGAGCTGTATGGAATTTGCAGTGTTCTGAATATGCTCATTTTGGTCTTAAGTGTTCAAGGTTTTCTGATACTGTATCACCTTAGGTGAAAATGGGAATTTCTAAATTTTCATTTCTCTGTAACTAAAAGAGTATGAAATTCTAGAAACACATCAGAACAACCCTATTTTTGTTGTAAACAACTTGGCAGGATGAAGAACTACTGTCACAGGAGGAAGTTTGCTTTCTGCTTGACATAGGAAAGATCTGTCACTGAGGGTATGTCTCTTAGCCTGGAATTTGATTTTGTCATCACTAGTTGTTGTGGTTTAACCACCAGCACACTAGTATTTCTTATATCCAGATTTGCGTGCTCAGGTATCTCTTCCCTACGCTGCAGTCAGTGGCAGACTTATCCTGAGAGAAATTCAGGACGTTTGCAGAGATTGCCTCATGTCATTTTAGTAAGGGGCACAAACTGGAATTTGTATCTTAGTGCTTGAACTCAAACCTGGGCATTGCTACCGTCAACAGCCCTGCTGTTTAATTATTTACTTGGCAAAGTCACCTACAGAAATATTTGCCTCTCTATATGTGTAATTTCCTTGGGGATTCTTGCCACCATTTTGTCTCATTATTCTTGGATTTGTTTGTTGCTCTAAAGTATGGGAGCTCTTGAAGTGGTTTTATTTGTTTCCTTCTGTCATTTGCATAAAGTCACTGTTTGAAGGCAGAAATAGTCTCCAGAATAATTGACAATAATGGTTGAAATCCCAATGGAACAATATTTCTGCAATAGGGAACTACCACTAGAAATACTATGTTTGAGTCTTGAAAGGATCATACCAGTATATTTCAAGTAGTCTGAGTGCAGCTTTTTTGTGCTTAGTGTTACAAATTGACTGAAAGGACAAAAAAAAGTCACGGTGAAAGAGAACGACTTCAGGCTTGCATAATAGTGTTAAACTTGAGTAAACGGACGTGTATTTTCAGAACTCTGTATGATCTGTGTAACGAAAAGAAAATTTTCTGGGGAAAAAAATGGAGAAAATGTTCGGATGTTTAAGAGCTCAAGTGGAAGCTTATTTTGTGTTAACCCTCACGTTAGCTATTAGCCTTGTGGTCTGATCTTGCTTGAACTACAGCTCATGGGTTGGGGGCTGGTGTATATCTGTGTTCACCCACCCATGTTATTGCCTAGAATGGGCATTTTAGTATTGATTTAATGGAGATCCGCTTTGTGTTAGCAGGCAGAGTGGTGTTCCCTACGGTATTGTAAGTTGAGTAAAAATCCTGTTGTTAAGAAAAACAATATGAGGAGAATGAAATTCAGAGGGAGGCTAATATATGATATTTTCCTCTTGGCTTGGTTCTGCCCAATAAAGGTGAGGGAAACATAAGGAACATCTTCAGCCCTGTGGAAGATGATAGACATTCTGATGTTGGCATTATTCAAGGAAATATTCATACCTTTAAGAATGCACTGGCATTGCAGATTTTGGTACAGCTATTTGAGATTCAGAGTATGTGAGGAAGAGAAAGGTTAATATTCCAAATTGATGCATGAGAACCATTCCTTTGGAGGAAAGGTGGTATAGTAGGGCACTGTTTATATTCCACAAGTGCTGCTTTTCTATTTTGGTTCATATTACATATGCCGCTTAAATGTATTTTTATCTCTGCTTTTGGATTTTATACTTTTGACTAGTTTCATCCTGTTCAAAAAAAAAAAACCAACAACAATTGGAACTATGGATTATTCGTTTGGAAAATGTGTTTTTACTAAGTCTGGGTGAGCGTGAGTTTGAGAAATGAAAAGCAAATAGCTTTTTTTTTTTTTTTTTTAAGCTTGAACTTTGCAGGTTAAGTGCTGAATTTCTGCTACTTACCTATATCAAAAGGAGATACTTTCAGATGTCATATGGGAAAGGAAGTATGTCCTTGAAAAGGAACAGGTTATCCAACTTCTTCTTTTTACTTGCTCTTTGGTTTTGATGTATAAGAAGGCTTTTTGTATATTAGCATTTTAACAGCAGTTTAAAATAACAATCAGAAATGAATCTCTCTGTRTACAGAAAAAGGCAATCTGAAGTATAATCAAAAGCTTTCTGTTGTCTCCTGGCAGCAGCATACTGTTTTGCTTCTCTGGGTTACAAATGTGCCAGACCTTTGTTCTCTTTAACTCTTAAAATGCATCTTTAAAAAAAATCATTTATGTAAAAACACACTCAAATCGTTTTAGCTTTGTTTGCAGCACTGAGAAACTGTTGATTACAGGAGACAACAATCTGCAGATGATGTTATATAAATAGAAAGCTCTTTTTTTTTTTTTTTTTTTTTTTTTTTTTTCCCTCCTTCAATGAAGGCAGTCTCCAGTTTGGTGGGTTTTAAGGTTTGTGTCCACAGAAGGGGATAGTCTTAGACTCACTGCGTGAAACCTGGTTTATGGACATGTGCAACGTGATTGTTTTCTGAAGATCACGAAAGAGCAAATGTCTCGGGGAGGCTTTGTGAGCAGCTGGAGGGTTGCGCAGATCTGGATCTGCCTGTCGTGCCTGCGCAGGTGGACCCTTACGTCTGTCAGCAGAAGGTCTGTCATGGGCATTTGAATATCAATGTGGGCAAGTTGGCCAACCGAGTTTCTTGCTGGTGGAAATGATTAAGTTTAGTAGAATAAGGAAGTGCTTGCCTGTGCATTAAATATAACTGCCTTTCTGCACTGCTGTTTAGAGGAGAGGTATGTAGAGTCCCGAGGGATTGTGCATTTCCAGCCTTCTGGAGGTTCRGGACTTGTTGCTCTTTGGAAATCTTCCTGCAGCTCGACCCTCCGTTGCAGTGCCACCAGGGGGTGAGTCCTCCAGACCTGGTTTGGAAAAACGAATGCAGCCTCTTCCACCCTTACTTTATTAGAGGCAAGTAAATTGCAAACTGAGCAGTCTTCAAATGACTGTGCTCATCTGTCCCTGTCTGTTCATCTTTCCGTTGAAACGTGGGACCACGCAACTGCGGTAGTGTTAGGATGGATAATAATGCTTGTAATAATCCACGAATTGTTTTTCCAAAGAGTCAAGGTTGTTTATCAAATACCCTTTCTAGAGCTCAGGAAAAGCAAAGTCAGGTTTTCTTTTTTCCTCCTGCTGCTGCTTTAATATCCAGCCTTTTTTTGATCTGTGCATCAGCTTCTGATGTGCCACTGCAGGCTGTTCTTAGATCAGGTTTCTTGGCGTGCTGTTGACTTTATCTCGTTTACCGGATCACATTTCTGTTGCCATACGCTGTGTGATCGCAGCCTCCCCGCAGCTTTTTAACAATTAGTAATTGAGCAGGAAGTGTGTGTTCATTACAATAGCCTTTTGATTTTGATTTTACAATCACGCAGTGTTTCGCACAGAGCAGAGGCGGGGGAGGCACTTCTCCCAAACACGTTTTTGACAGAGAGAAGTCTGTTGTTGCAGCCACTTGGCTATTTGTCAGCAGTTCTCAGACATCCCTCTTGCGCAGGTTGCTTGGCAACCCGGGCCGGAGCCATCGCACCGCGGCCAGTGCATTTCCAAGAGCAGGTTGGTAGATGATTTATCGACGGGGCTGCGAGCGTGGTGAACCCAAGAGGCAGGACTGGACCTTTTAACAGGAACCGACGTGAAATGTGAAGGCGAGGGAGAGACTGGCTGGCTTGGGAGCATTATCTGGGGATGTGCAGTGAAAGCACCCAGAGCCAATAATCAGAGGGCACAATTAGAGCAAAATTAGAGGCTCCTCATTTAGACATAATTGATTTTTTTTTTTCCTGTTTTGTTTTCTCTTTCTCATCTAGGCTTTCATGCAGAAACAGGTACAATGCAGAAAGTGAATCAAAGCTTTGCGTACTGCTTTGGGTGAACCTGACATCTCTCTCTTTATAAAAATAGCTCTGTTAAAATACCGATGGTAAAATAAACCTGGGGTTAACACACAAGGTTAGCAGCACCCTGACAGCTCAAAGCCTGGGGTGAAGGAATAGTTGAATTCTCCCCCAGCTTTGGAAATGTCTGAGAGCTGTTGTGTCACCTTCGACATCATGTTGCCTTGCATACAGACTTCTGCATTGATCCCTGGCATTATACAGAGAAGGGAAAGAAGAGTTTTATAAACTGGCATTTGGGTAGTAGTTCATGCTGTGGTCAAATGTAGAACTCTTACTCCCCCCCTCCCCGCCCCAAAACATCACCTTCAGTAAACTAAAGTGAAGGAAATTTGGGTAACCTTTAGGTCAGCACCCCAGTTCAGTTTCTTCTCCTAGCTTGTAAGTCCTTTTTCCAGAATAGTTGTGATGAGGGATTGGCAAGACGTGGAAAGCATGCTGACAAGAGCATTTTCGCGTACTTCTAAGAAAGCGAAGAGGAGAGAAAGGATGATGAATCCACTTTGACCTCTTGAATGGCAGTATAAATACTTTATTGAAAATTCTAAATAAATGTGTTTGTAACTAGTAATCCTGCTCTGCATGCAATCTCATTTAGCCAACTGTGTATGCAAATGTGCTATTAATGTGTTTGCATCCAGTATAAATATACAAATCTAATCTGTTTATATATGTAATTTACACACAGCTGTGCTCATGCTCACTTAATACCAATATTTTCAGCAAGCGAGAGGTATCATGGGAGATCTATTGTTCAAAACAAAAGCCAACAGTGCAGCACCATGGAAGGGAGATCATTATCATTTCAGGATCTTTTGGCATTCCCTTGAGGGAGTCTGTTTAATGACTTTCCGTCTGTGTATATGGCTATGGATGTACGGAACACAGACTCCGGTGGATGTTGTGTGCCTCTGTGCATCTGTATAATGCTTTGGTGTTGAATCCCTTACAGTTTGAGGTAGGGTTTAATTTTTCAGTGTAATTTTTCAGGAAGACAAAGCGATGCGATTGGGAGGGGAAGCTAATTGTTCAGCACCTTTAAGCCTTTCAGCTGATACACTTCTTGTCTGTTTGTTTGTAGAGGGTACTTGATCTTACAGGCATATGGCCTAAGGAGTGTAAGATTTTTATCACATGTAGATGACCAGCAATGCACTCTGAAGAGGTGCTTTGAATATCCAATGAGAACACTAATGCCTTTTAATATAGATTGGTATCTAATGAATACCACCAAAATATTTTTGTTTTTCCATAATATCTTTGAGTAAGAGGACTTGGTGAAAAAGAATTTTATTTTCAAAACACCACAAAGGCTAGAGGACACTTTTGTCTTGATACAATAGAATTATTTCATTAAAATAAATTGACAAGAAAAATAAACAGACCAGTATCTATTAAAAGAAAGCTGAATTTGGTTTTAGTATGTGTTTTGAACTAAGGTCACAATCCGCTGAATGAAGAGGCAAACTGAGTAAGTATATTTTGGAGGTAAGGGATGCTTTCAACCAAAAAAAAAAAGTATCTGTACACACACCCACATACATACATATAATTATTCTCTTCCTGTCTTGCTCTACGAAATGATCGCCTGCATGTGTGCGTTCTCTCCTGCGCTGGAAGTCTGGAAACATGTTTGTGGCCCAATTTACGAAACATTTAGCTGTTTACAGTCGTGAAAGGGGACTGTTAAAAAAACCAAAACAAATGAAGACAACAAACTAACTTGTCTCAAAGCTGGTTACTTAAAAATTTGTAATTAAGCAGCAAGAAGTGGCATTGCAGGGGTTGGCTGGCATTTATTACTGTTCATGCTTCACTGTCATAGCTAGCTGGTGCAGCGTACAGTGCACCAAGTACAGTGAAGGATCTTTACTTGCTGTTATTCCACAACTTTCTGCAAGCTAAACGGATCATGAAAGAGCTTGTGTGTAGTGTCAGTGGTCATCAAAGCACAGACATTCCCCTACAACAGAGGTCTCTTGCAACAGAGATTTG
The DNA here is from genome assembly GCA_035582835.1 of Phoebastria nigripes. Taxonomy (NCBI): domain Eukaryota; kingdom Metazoa; phylum Chordata; class Aves; order Procellariiformes; family Diomedeidae; genus Phoebastria; species Phoebastria nigripes. The sequence goes on along the minus strand of JAYKAV010003044.1, from coordinate 4,484,285 downwards.
TAGTAAGTGGTTGCAGACACCTTCAAGCAGTTGCCAGACTGTGTGAGCAATTTCTCATACCTTTGCATGGTTGTGTCAGAGAAGAGAATAAGGTCCTTCAAATCATGACCTGTGCTTCAGCCTGTGCAGCCTCTTCAGCAGGAGACTCTAAATTGCAGGCTGGTGACAGCCTTACTTCCTGCAGGAGTAGACAAAGAGGTGCTGTGGTTAGAGATGGGACAGAGCAGTAAACTTAACCTAAGAGCATCTGAGATGTTGTAGGCTACAGGCAGATAACACTGAGGGAACAGTAAGAACATAGATATTTCCACAAAGATCTACTACTTCTGCTTGCATGCTTGAGGTCTGCACGCATCTCTGATACAATGCCAAGGTCCGTGGAACAACATGCAGAGACGTTTAGGGAAGGCTTACRGTGTCTTTCTATTAAACAAGTTTGCCAGCTAGGTGATTTTTGCAAGCTTGCTGTTAACTGATGTAACACACAACAGCACAAGTATCTAAGGCTAACGGTAAAATTGCTTGCTACCTCAAAATTAAATTCAAAAAACATTAAGCAGAGTTATGGTAGTGACAGGAAACAATAAAATGAAGTTCAGACGAGGTTGAAGCATATCCTGTTCTCCCAGCAGCAGGGCATGTTAAAGGAACATAGCAGAGGCCTGAATGTAGATTTTTCTTGATAGTTCCTCTTTCCCAGTGGACTGGGGTTTTTTGTGGTGTTTTGGTTTGGTTTGGTTTTTTGTGTGTGTGTGTTTTGTTTTGTGTGGTGTGGGGTTTTTTTGGTGTTTTTTTTGTTTGTTTGTTTTTTTACAAAGGTTTCATGTGAGCTTCGTTGAGTCATCATGCTTGTTCCTCATTCTCCATGCTACTGTCATAACCTAGAATATTCTGTTACCTTGGGACCAATCCTTTTTCACAGCAAGTTGCTCTGAGGATGTGCGTTCTTAGGCCAAGAAATTTCTGTGGAACGTCTCTCCCTTCTGCCCTCTCCTGTACCCCTAGAAAAGGGTCTTTCCCCCTCTTTTCTTTTGTAGCTTTCTCTCCTCTTTAGCTGGCAATTTGTGCATCTTAAAATTGTGTTGTGGAAGTCTTTGACTGTCCTGTTCTCTCTCTGACCAGACAGAACATCTATCTATCTCTCCACCTCCTTCTCCATCATGTAGCCTTCCTGGGCTCAGTGCCAGAAAGTGTTTTCCCCCGGCTTTAACCAAGCCACCAGTCCCTGGTCTGGGCTGTTTGAGGAGGCAGGACTGAGAGAAAGCCTGCCAGCTACGGCTGGAAGTGGATGGGGCACAGCAAGGGCATATCAATCTGACTGCAGCTTCCCATCCCGGGGAGACCTTCCCTTCCCTGGCTGCGGTCCCAGCTGGTGCAGCGTTTTAGGGCAGTTGGACTTTTTCTGGGTAAGAGCGTTCAGGGAACAAAGCAGCTTGTGGAAAGAGTTAAATAGGCATGCTATGTGTCTGCAGTGGTTAGGTGGATTCTGAGAATAGCTTGGGTATGTGGGACAGCTGCATTTTCTTTAAGTTAAAGTACCTCATTTTGCCCTTCATGGAATTACTTACTGAGCAGTACTTAGTCCTCTCTGCTATTAAGCATATAGAATTCCTGTGAGGTAAAGATACAGTAAATACTAGCATCATTTTCTGCCACAGCCATGTGTAGTTTGGTGAAAAGAAAAATTGTGAATAACACAAGTTATGTTTTTGTAAGAGATACCTGAGATCTTTAGGTTAAACTGTGTCTTAAGGAAACTATCAGGATATTTCTGTTTCTAGAGGTCAGTATATATCATTTAATGTTATCAGCAAATGCCTTTATTTGCACTGTACACACATAAGCGGAATATAATGTTAAAACTCAGCCAAGCTTTTAATAAAATGTACTCTGTGCACTGAAATTCAGCTACTGTGCATATACAATGTCTGCATGCTAAAAAAGTGTTTGGGGCAATCTGTAAATGTGCTGCACATTTAACAGAAGTTTTGCAGATACAACCAAATCTCATTTTCTTTTTAGAACAGCTGCCATAATTTTTCATCTTGTGAAATTTAAGAAATAAAGATGCTTTTATGCATTTAGTGTTTATCTGCTGTTAACTATTAAAACCCCGTAAATTCTCCTACCATATTTACTTATAAGTTTTATTTACATAAAACTCAGAAAGGCATATTAAATATGGAAGATGGTGACAACTTCAATTGGCATCTGCCTAGAAAACCTTGGGCCTTTCCAAACATGCACTGTACCTATTGCTTTCATGATAGCAAAATCTTCCATTTTTATATGCTTATCATTAATGAAAAGGTTGAGAGAAGAACTCGCTGTTCTTGGACATAGTCTAAAGAGGAGATTCTTTTGGAGAGATTGAGAAAAAAAGTACTTATTTCCTGGATTGAGAAAGAACAGAAAAGGCTCTGTGTTTGTGTGTTTATAAATATATTGCATTACAACATGTTCTTCACTAATTAATCGGGTGGAAGTCACGGGAAGGGAATGAAATAGCACATGGATTTTCTTAGAAGAAAATACATTTGATCTAAACCTGATTGAAGCAGCACCTCAGAAGAGACATATTAGTAGCAGTTATGAATTTACAGTTTTATCAGAGTCATCCTGCCTTTCTGAAGCCCATGAGGTTTCAGTTTGAAATTGTTAAATTGATTAAACAGGTTGGTTTTGTACTAGATGTTATTCTTGCGTGCTTTTAGAAACAGCTTTATTTTACATTTCTGCAGTAAAGAAGAAAACTGAACTGGGAACCTCGGTTCACAGTTAAAACCTGGGGTGCTGAATTTCAGCGTGCAGCAGCAAATTTTTCCTGCCAAGCTGTAATCTCTTGATAATAGAAACCCTGACGCATAACCTTAACTACAGCTTTGCAATGGCATTATCATCACATTGATAAACATGCCATCTGAGCTCTGTTAGTCAGAACATAATGGCTTTGTGTATCTTGTCATGATATTTGTTTCTTGGGATAAAATACGGGACCTGCAAGTAACACATATGCAAACATTAACATGCTTGTTCCTTGTTCTTCCTTGGTTATTTATAGCTCCCTGTTTACACATTGTAGCAGGATACTGCAGAATCTAATACATTTCATTAGGGAAGCTCAAATTATAATATGGTATTAGGAGATCTTGTGTTGTGGCTGGTCAATAGCCATGGTAACCACTTCGTAAAATATAACTGTGTTGTCTGTCAACATTGACTGACCTAGGAAGCCATGGGATTTCCTAATGCTACTTCACAGCGATAATTTTCCGTAGCTTTTTTTTTTAAATTGTGTTACAGTTTGTCTTCAATGAACAGGACAGACAATAAAGCTGACAGAATTCTGTCATAAATAATGTTCTAAGGTTGAACATAAGTGGTAAAATTGAAATGTTTCTCTTAAAAATCCAAATTCTGTACTTCTAAAAATTAAACCGTTGTGCTCTAGAGCCACTTCCACTTTTTATCAAAACTTCTTTCTCGTGCATCCATAGGTTTAAGTCTCATTGTTCTACCAGCCCGGTATTGCAAGACTATTTTAATTCAGCAGCTGTCATTTTCAGATGCCCTCTGTGAGTAGTGCAACATCTCCTGCACCATTAAAATGCAGGCATAGAATTTGTTGCCTGTCCTTTGTGCAGAAGAGAGAAAATTTAAACTGTGTTATGCAGTCTGTTTTATGAGATGCTGGAGAGCAACAGGTCGCTTCTGATTTGGTGTGCAACTCTTTAGTTCTTTTATATTTAAAAACATTTAGAGGTCTCTGTTGTGCTTGACTTGGAGAAAAGAAGTAGCTGTTCTTGCTGCAGGCTAAGCAAGAACTGAACATGATGCCTGAATTAATGGAAGACTAGAATGGGAAGGAAAATCTGAAAAACAAAATGTTTTAAAAAAAAATCCAGATCATTTTGTTAAGCTTTAGAATTTCTGTCTAAGTTTCTGAAACTAATTTTTGTGTGCTTTGTTGTTGTTTGTGTATTAAGAAGTGGCGCGCTCTTGCCTTTCAATAGAAGCGCACAATTGTTTTATAGTTGGATATCTTGCGTTGCCTCAGTGGCCTACTGCTAATTCTGTATGACACCAATAAAGGTGACAGCATAATTGGCCAAAATTTCAGAATGCCAGAAGGATTGACTTCATCCATATTTGGAAATCTGGAACAGCATTTCAAGCTCCCTCTAGTTCTGTTATTCAGATAGGCTATATGCTAGGCTTACATTCCCAGTAGGGATTTTTGACATCTCATGAGTTCAAAGGAAAAAAGTTTGTCACAGGCTTTTTTAATACAGAGTTGAATCACAACACAAAACAAATGTAAAATAGTTTGGTTAAAAGGAATCTTAAAAAAACAAATAAAATGGTCCCCCGAGAATTCAGATACACCATAGTAAGTCTTTGGCAAAACGAGGAACAGGGAATCAAGGCTTTTCATTTTATGCAGTGGACCAGATTGCGCTCTCGTATTTCCCTGTGCTTTTTCATCCATGGTTGGAGTGTTCCAGCTCTGGTTTCTTCTTATTCCCCCACAGCTTTTTATGTCGTCTTTTCCTATATATGCTCTGTTAACTGATGCTGCAAAAGCATCGTACYTCTGATACAGTCCACGAGGCAGTGATGTCAAAGCCAGGAAATGAGCTGCATCGTTTAGAATCTGAATTCCCTTTGGATGGCCTGTTTTTTTGAATGTTTCTTGATTTAGTTGACTTTCATTCTTTGTGATAAGCTGCAGACAGGAATTATATTGCTCTTTGGGATGTTGGGAGTGGTATGAGGGCACGGTTGTTTGCCTTGTTGCTGCTGCCATCTTTTCTTGCCCAGAAGCACAAAACAGAAGAGGTATGCATATGGTGCTAGAGGAATGATTGTCCTCCCCCTCAGTGTAATGAGAATTCCTTGTCGTTCACATGGTAAAAAGGGAGAAGTATGCGTGTGCATTAGTGACCAGTTACACATTGTAGGCAGTCTTGGTATCTTGCTCTGTAGATGTTTGTGTGATTTCCACCTGTGAATGGGGGGCTGGTACCTTGCTGTTAGTAAACTTTTCCTTGTTCAGGAACCCAAGCACCCCTGTCACTCAACTCTTAAACTCCCGAGTGCTCTGTTCGCTGGTTTAAAAGGAGCAGGTGGGTATGAGCAAATCATATACTGGAAGGGACTGTAATCTCAAAGCGTATACAACTGGTGGTTAATTCTTGTCTCTGTGCCCCCAGGCATGTTCTTGGCGAACCCTAGCAGTCTTGCTGGTTTTGAGGGTCAGGGTTAGGTAAGGATAGATCCCTGTGGGAGCATATCTGCAAAATAACATGCATGAGGTTCCAAAGAGACTGCTCACTCATATTCAGCATTGCGGTGGGAGCTTATGAGGTGCAGAGAGTACTATTTTAGTAGTGAATTACCCTTTCCTGGGATTCCTTATCCACTTCACAATATGGAAGCCTCTAATCATCTGCCCACCTCCTTCGAGTAAATGTTTGCAAGAYGATGTAGTCCAAAATGCATTAAGCCAACTTGAGGTATGTTTCTTTTTAGGGAATTACTAATTCTCATCTCCCCCAGAATGTTAGGGCCCATATGCTCAACATCCCTCATCCTTTTTGCAGGCAGAATTTGGTATTTGCTAGCGTTTATACCTGTATGCTTATTACAGGGAAGGAAAAAGTCCTCAGGACTGGCCCTTCCAAAAAGAGGCACTCTGTGTTTAGTCTTAATCTCCTGGTGCTGATTCATGGTGGTGAAATGCTGGGGTATAGGTGAGGCTGGTCCCAGAGCTGGAGGCTGAGATGGATAGCACGCTGCAATAGATTTACCGAATGAAGGTGCTGGCCCCGGAAAGAGAGGAGGAGGGGAGTGAGCGATGCTTACAGCTGGAGGCCGAAGAGTTGTCTTGCGGCGGGGGGGGAGGTATTGCAGAGGGGAAACATGAGTGCAAGGGGCAGCTGAAGGGGGGACCGGAGAGTGGAGAAGGGCAGCTGAGGGGTGCGGCAGATGAGATACGGCAACTGGCAGGGGAGAAAGACGCCACCCCGTTGCAGAGCCCCCGGGGACCGGCGGGCGTTAATCCGGCGGCTGATTTCGCAGGGCTTTCCCAGGGGCGAGGGGCCCCGCCGCTCG
>JAYKAV010003044.1:4385117-4477897 GCA_035582835.1 Phoebastria nigripes | reverse complement strand
CGAGAGGAGGAAGTGTCTCGGCGTGGCGAGCGGCCGCGGACCGCTGCGAGCCGCGGAGGGGGAGCGGCGGCTCCGCTCTCGTCGGGCGGAGGGCTTTCTCGGGAAGCCGTCTGCTGGTATTCCTCCGAAAATCGGGAAGGGTGAATCCGGAGGGTTGGCGTCTGCAAGGACTCTTTAACCCCTGCGACACCTTCTCTGGAGAGTCACTTTTCTCCCCTGAAAATCAGCGTTGCGTATTTTCCTTCGCCTGCTTCTTTCTTGGTCGAAAAATAACAGACTTCAGAAGAGACGTGCAGCAGAATACTTCGGTCGTTTTGGAAAAGAACTGACTGTGGTACTGACTTTTTTTTAAGCTTCAAATGTTGGAAGTTTGACATGGAAGGGAATGTGGTTTGAATTTTTCGGTATCTTTTTAAAGCCTTTTTTCCCCTGTCTGTTTTGAGTTGCTGTGTAGGTATACATTTTCTCCTGTCGACAGTCCTTAAGCTAAGAACGTTGTTTGGCTGTTGTGCTGATTAACAAGATTTTTTTTTTTCTTTTTTTTTTTTCTCTTTTTTTTTTTCTTCTGCTGACATACTATTTTTGTTATCTTTTATCACAGAAACGTTTTATTAAGGGGTTGAGGCAGTACGGCAAGAACTTCTTCAGGATCCGAAAGGAGTTGCTTCCAAATAAGGAGACTGTAAGTACATTTGGACTTTATGTAATTTGCTTTTTCTCTTGCTGCTTCAGTGTTTGATCTTATGAAACTATTTCCTTTTCACCCTGAACTGAATTCTCTTCAGATAAATGGAAGAGAAATCCACAGCCAGAAAAGGTAGCTGTAATTTTTCGTGCAGTTTTTAGGTCTTTCTGTGTGAAAGATGTTACATAAAATAGCTGTCATTGCTGGACGGAGTCACTAAGGTTGGATGAAGTGTATTTATGGAGACCAAATCTAATTTTAAATTCTGACATTATGATGGGATAATACATTTATGTCACCCAGTTGGGCTCAAATGGCAGTGAGTAATTAAAGAAAGCCTAAAACAAAACAAAATCTAATTGAATCTGGAAGACTGAGGTATGTGCCTGCTCCTACGACCTGCAGAATTCGGTGGTTGTATTTAACTCTTCACGTTCCTGAAACATGCGGACAGCAAGCGTGTAACTTCAGTTTGTGAATTGATCTGTGGCTTGTTACTCTACTGAACTTCATAAAGCTTGCATAACTGTCATTCTGCTGAAAATCCTGGCAAGTGCTTAGAGGGAAGGTGGACAGGGAGGAGTGGTTGACTTCTTCAAAGGAAAGAGGGTTTGGGAAGCCTTGGGAATCTAGTTACTTTTCCATTAGTCCTAATTGCCAAGCTTCTCTAGAAGCTTCGGTTTCTGTTCTGCAGGTGTCATTTAACTGCTGGGAGGGTGGTTTTGGAAAGCGGTTTTCATATTGGTTCTGAATTTAGAAGGGAGATAACTCAATGAAAATTGAGTTAGACTATTTCCTAGCAGTGTGTCAGTGATCTGGAAAATATTTATTTATAGCGTAACCGGTTGTTTAGACTTTTGTGTGTGTGTAATTTGGATGTTCAGTGGGGAGGAACATTACTGTAAAAATATTTTAAAACCTATCACTTACTTGTAGGACATTTCCATTCTCTTCTGAGATGTTCTTGTGAGACGATGCTGTGATATCACAATCTTTCATTGATAAATAGTTAGTAACGCTGCATAAATCAAATAGAAAGGGGAGGATGAAATGATTCCTGGAGTGTCTCGGTGTATACGTTCACTGATTCGCCCATTGAGAATGCTGGGAAAACTAATTACTGATCAAGTGTAGGTAGACTTTGCTTTAGTATTCTGTTGGATTTTGAGGCATGAAGGCCCAATGTTGGAAAGATGACAGCTTAGAAGGAATGCCGAAGTAGTATGCTTCTTAGCAACATCTAACAAATGCAGCACGTAGCTTAAGCAGTCCTTTCCTCTTTTCTTTAGAATAACTCCTAGCAATGTATTTAGAACAAATTGGTGTTTACTTTAGAAATGAATTCTGCTTATGGTGAAGTTACTGAGAGGCGAAAGTACTCTTCTGAAGTTTGAATTACAGCAACTATGAAATACTCTTTTAAATACAAAATGTCTCTTTGTGATGGAGAAAAAACAGTTTGCAGGAGAAAGGAAAAGAAAATCTAAAGAACTGAGAGTTGGGGGCCAGGTGTCTGACCCTGTTTGTACTACTTGACTTCTACATTTGAACTTGGGTATCGGGCCTAAGGCTTTTTGTAAAAGTTTTGCCAGTGGTGGGGAACTTTATATAAGCTATCATTTTTCAAGTGTTACATTTTTGTTTCATTAGGTCTAAATTTTTAGTATAGGGAAGACTAAATCTTCAGTTTGAGCAACTGGGAAGCAGTGTGCTGATGGTTTTGAGCAGGCTTTTTTAGCCCCTAGTGGTAACTGATCTACAAATAACCTTTGACCTACAACGGATTGTTTAATCTCCGTTTCCTATTTTTGCCCACAGGTCTCACTTCTGCTTTCTTTTAATTCCCAATCTTTTTCAGACAAAATTTACAGCAGTTTTGCTATAGTAAGACATGCAGAATAAAGGCTGCAGTAAATAATATTTGACTGTCCAGTTTTGCTTTTCCTCAAAGTGGAATAATGAATAATGTAAATTACAAGGCTGTGGAATTAATTTGTCTGTATTTTTTCATYGGCAGAATAATTTCAGATACTTTGCGTGCCATTTTTCTATTGCAGTGTGAAGCAACCCTCTAGCAATTCCAGAAACGCTAGAAAAGAGGCCATATTTTCCTGTTTAGCCACTGTATTAACATGAGGTGAAACTTTAAAAATTATTATATGGACACACATGCACTGCGGCAACTCCCAAGTTCTGCAAAAGCTACTTGAAAATGAGTCGGGGGCATTCTTGAAGTGACTTGCCCTAAATGGAAACCAGGCTACAGGTCAATACATCCTGCACGTTTCTAATTTATTACAGTTTACCTTACCAGTCGCTGAAGCCTGTCGGGAGGGGAGCCAGGGCTTTTGCCTCTCTGCAAAACCCACTTAAAGTTAAATCTCCTTGTTATCATGCTTCTTGTATAATGCGTGCCTTTTCTAGACGCTTATATTTATGCTGCTTTCACTGGGGGAGAACTCTTCCTAATACCGCCTTAAGCTCTGCGGTTGGAGCACTGCAATAGTGGAAGATAAGTAATACAATAGAAATACAAAATTAYTGTAGAGACTAGGCCTATTTTATATTAAATCAAGCTGATGCTACTGTACAGGAAGTCAGAATATAGAGGTGAATATGACATTGTATTTCTTTTATAATATTGGAAGGTGTAAAGTGGCCATGGTGAGGGATGAGAATTAGGCCATACTGTACTAAGCTTTCACAGGCATGTTAAGGAACGTCCTATTTGAGTTGTCCCTTTGCTATTTTTTTCTCTCCACAGTTAATGTACCGTATCTTCTAAGGAAACCCCGTATTTGTCAATGTGTGTTTTAACTAGTTTAACATAGTTTTTCAACATTTTTTTAAATTGTTTCTTCTAAATGAATAACCAGCAAGAAAAAAAATCTCCGTGAAAGAAAATATTTACTGCATATCAAAGCTGTGTGTTTGTTCAGGTCTTCGCTCTTCCAGTTTATTTTAAATTTCCAGTTTATTTCCATGTTTATGTCCGAGAGGGAGTTCCCAGAGGGCATGAGTGTAAATAGCCATAACATTCTCTTCAAGCTTTTATAAGCAAGAGACACAGGAACTAAAATCAGCTCTTACCTGAGCTGGCCCTCTGCTGAAATGGGAATGCTGAAATGGATCAAGGAAAGCCAGTAGTTTTAAGGCTGGATCAGTAAGTGTTAACCTTGCGATACTCTGCAGAAAAAGTGCCTCCATGTAGATGAGCTTAAATAAAACTTCTGGAACTTCCTTGGGTTTCCATTGAACGCTGTCTTAAATACATCTTCTCCTCTGTTCCCGTGTATCTTTCTTCCTTTCCCCTTCCTCCTGAATCGTTTTCTCTTAATCAGTTATAGCTGTAGTTGGATGGCACAGTTGAAGTATCCTGCTCTCATTTGGTTCACGCTTAGCAACRCTTAGCAGCACTTTTGATTCTTCTACACGCTAAGCCGAGAAATAAATTTTGGAGGCACCTGTGTGACATGAACAGTTTTTCATTAATAACTTTCATTTAAGTTCATATGTTGTAAGAATGCAAGGTACACAGCTGGCAACAAGGTTTCTTAAGCATCCGATTTGGCTTTAAATGTGATTTCCGCCCCCTGCCCCCCGTGGGTTAATTTGCTAAAACTTTGTGATAATATGGGATTTTCAAAGTATTTAAAATTCTCCTGCTCTGAATTCTTCAGGTGATTACACTGAGCTACTTGAATTTGAGTGTTCTAGAAGCACCAGCATTRCGATAGGCCTGAGATAAATGTACTTTGAATGCCTACACGGTTGGGGATTGACTTACTGTGTTCTTGTAGATAGCTTAACTCTGTGTTAGTGACATGCAAAAGGTAGATAGAAACATGGACTGAAGGTGAGCTTGGGCAGAGCAATCATGTCCAGCYGGAGCAGGAGGACGCCAAGTCGTGGCGTCAGCTTGCTCAGGTTTGGAGCTGGGTCCTGTTCCGCTCAGCCCACCCTTGGGCTGGTCACTCAGAAACACTTCTGTACGCTTCGGTTAGGGTGCAGTTTCAGTTTGCCTGAACTATTTAAGGCCGTGGTCCCAGAAGAAAGATATTTATTTTCCTCTGGCTGGAGTTCCTGCAGCCTGCTTTATGTCAGACGTGTTGTCTGACCAGTGGAACTCAAAATGTCTTACGCTGGTTAGTGAGTCGCTAGAAACGGAGGGGGATGTACGTGCTTGTCCCTTTGGCAGCCTTACATAGGTTTAAGGAAAACATCATGTTATATCATTAGATAGCCATGGCATATGCCGCAATTGAATTGTGGTTTTGGAAACGCTGTGTCTTTCATGGGAATGGGCCCAAGTACTTCTGACCTCTTGTACCTATTCTTAAAACTGGGGATGACACCTATCTGAATGTTTTGAGGTTCTGGAATGACTCTTAACTGCGTTCTTTAGGGAAGGTTTATGGTACAGTGATTGTGACCATGGTCTAATTGTCTGCTTGTCTTTTTTCTGGCAGGCTGGAGCTCCTTAGTGAGCCTTGTAGAGCTGCTTGCTTAGTGGGAAGTCTAAAAAGAGGACAGTGACTCTTTGTGGAGGCATGCAGACTTTGGTCTAATTTTGTTTTGAATTTCTCTATTGAGCACATAGTATCTTTGGTGTGTGTGATTTTTGGTTTGGCTGCTTAGCAAGAGACGACAGAGTGCAATCGAAAGGTCTTGCCTCTGGGTGGATGCTTCTGTATTTAGCTTTAAAATGCAGTGTAAATAGACGTCATGAATATCAACTGTTTTCCTTAGATCAAAATACCTGCAACGTGCTGTATGTATGCGCGTAAGAACTATATACGCATCGCTTTCTTCTTCAGGAAAAATATTCTCTCTTCTGATAGTAAAATCCTTCTCTCCAAATTAAATGCTGTTGGGATTTATCTCGGAGACTAAATAAGCTGTGCTCTGTTAATGTTAGGAGACAAAATGAGTGCAGTGTGAGCTTTCAGCATAAACTTCTGTTTAATTTTAGATTGGAGTTTAGATAAACAATTTTATTCTTGCCTCATTAATGCTTAATTTTGTGTTACATAATATACAATATTGGCTTCCTGAGTAGCTCTTAAATATAGTGCAAATGTGTAGTGGCTGAAAGGTCACTGCAGTTACCGTATGTGCAGGCTGGCAAGGTGTTTGTCCTCTCTGAGGACAGGCTGTATACTATTCACGTCAACAAACAGCCTCAGTAATATTTGTGCAAAATTCTCATGAGCATATGAAAGGTAAAGATTCTTCCTCGACATAATTGTTCAAATAGCAGTTTTCCTTTGATCAAAAGAGGAGGATAATTAGGTGAATATATTTTGGTCCGTTAGCATAAAGTGATTAGTTAGCCCTACGTCGGCTTCTTAATATTTGCATTTAGCGGTATAACTTATTTGTACCGATAGCTGAGTTTGTGTCTGTGGCATGGGCATTATCACTGTTCTCCTTTCCCAAAGGAAATGTATTTTATTTGATGGCATATTCCCCTAATGATAGGATATTAATACATTGCATTGTCAAGRCGTATTATTTCCTGACTTGTCTTTGCTGTAGGAGTGTTCAGAAAGGGACAAGCTATGTAAGCCTTTTCTGTTTGAAAGCTGAACCTTTTTCCTTAATAACTTGTTCTAGCCTAGATGCAGTCAGAGCTGAAATTTTCCATTAGAGTTTGAAGCGACTGCCAACATAAACAGCCACTGCTTCTTTTTATTTCATCTCTGCTCACTGCTGCTAGTGCTTCCATTGCATGGATTTTACAGTTGGAAGGTTTTGTTCTTGTTAAAACAGGGACTATAGGCTTCACATTTTAAAAATGATAGCCGAAGACTTTTTTTCTTTAGTCATAGCAGATATCCTACTGGGCTTCAGTCCATTTTGAAAAATGGGCAGAGGCATCAGTTAGTTGTTTTTCCTGTGTAGGTGAAACCATTGATTTATTTGCATAGCAGACTCTTCTGTAGGGAGCATGTTGCCTTTTTTCTTTCTTTTTTTTTTTTTTTCTTTTTTTTTTTTTTGAATGTGGCTATCTTAGGAGAACACTAAATTAATGTTTGGCTTTAAGGTAAAGCACTGTACTGAGGAGGCATACAGTAATTCAGTTCACGCTTCTCACCAGGAGCAGAATAAGGAAGCCAAAGAATTTAATGAAATGCTGAGCTCATAGGAGCTGAGCTCAGATGGAGATATTCCTAAATTTAAGTGGCACTGAGCTGAAAGCTGTTTACAAAGACCAGATCATCTGTAAGGGATGTTCAGGATATGTGTTCACTGTGATTTGGCTTGTTTTTAAAAGTTTAACTGTTAAACCTATTGCAAATGTCATAATTTTATTGGGTAATAAAACCAAAGGTTTGGAAAGGTCTTTAAAGAGACATAAAGGTTTAACTCTAGTATACACCATGTCGTCTTCATCTCTAAAACTGATTTCAGGTCTCTCAGGTGAGTAGAGCTGCCGACTGTATACTTTATGGGACAAGCTTGGGCCACAGTTCAGCTTCATGGTTTATATACCATGTGTGTTTCTTTTGTTTCAGTTTCTTGAGTTTCTTCTTTTGACTTAACGTATCTTGAAGGTATATATTGCTTATCTCTTAAATCCTTGCTCTGTGAACTGCCTTTTTACATTGACTGTTCGCTTTCAGGGCCCAGTGCCGCTAGCGTGTGGTCATCTGATTAATGACTATGGTTACATCTTCCAAAGACCAAAATACCCTTCCGCGTACCTGTGTGTCTCGATTTCAGCTGAAGCAAGTAAAACCAAAGAAGGAAAKTACCTAATGTGCTTTGGTTTTATTTGTTTTAAATCTCTTAAGCTTTCTCTTAAGAGAGTAAGATAATTCATTTTTGATTGTATTATTTTACTTTTGTATTCCAAAGGTAATTTACAGCGTCGTCAGCTCAAAAACTGTGCTGCTTATTTGAGTTTCTTACTAAAAAACCTTCATAGGTAAAGAGCATAAAACCAGAAAGTGTATTCACTGTGCCAACTGGACTCTAGAATTGTGTTTRGCATGGGTAGTAAATCAACTCTGCACTCTGGTGGGGTTTTTTTATTATTTTACATTACAAGATTGAAACTCATTGTTTATTTTTCTCTGCAGGATGAGGTAGGTAGGGGTAAAATATTGTTGAGGGCCAAGTTAAGAGGGCCATTAGGCAATGGCATTGAGTTCTGTCAGAAAGCCAAAAAGGACAATTTCTGCTTTGTCATGAAAGGTATGTAGTTGAAGATCTAAGCCAAGATTATTTGGGAAATTGATACAATATTATCTGAGTCTTCCTCAACAACTGAGAGAACACAATGCTTCCGTGACTCCTCACAGTTCTGTTACACTGTATTTTCCATCTTCTGTTTATAATTCACCATCATGAGGCATTTTGTTTTGTTTATTTTCTTACTGTGAAATCTCTTTTTTGCATCTACGCTGAAAGGGTATGCATGACTGGTTAAAATGGTTTTGTTTCTCAACGGCTGTGTACTTTTTATTCTGTATTTTTCTTTTCCCTGCGAGAAAAGATACTACCTTTTCTTCTTTTGTAGCAGTTAAACATCAATTCTAAGGTCCTATGAATCTCAGGTACATAAAATAGGTATCTATTTGAGAATTTGTGCTGTTTATTTCCATGGTTGAGTCTCTTATCCTGGCAAGATTCTTTTCCATGGATGCTGTGCACCAAACCCTTCATGTTGTTTGTTTCCCATCCAGTTAGCGACTGAAGATACGCTTTAAAACTTGAAGATGGCTTTCAGAAAGGCAAAAATAAGTCATATAAGCAACAGTGATGTTTGTGGGACATCCTGTCCTAGAACAGTGCTAATGTTACAAAATTTGGGTAACTCCTTGAATAAATTAATCTGTATTATCCTGCCTGGTGTCTGATTTTTGAAATGGCTTAATAGAGAAATATTCCCCATGTAATCCTGTCGGTGGTACTACCTCACAGACCCACAACTGATACCTGAGGATCTCATGATCTTTAATTGTATACCTAAGGTACAGTACTGTCRGGTGTGGAATTGAAGTTTTTACAAGTTAAGAGCTGAGTCAGAAGCAAACCTAGTGACTTGCACAGGGCAACCGAAAACGTCGGTGGCAAAGCAGGAAGATAAGCCTCGATGTCCTTTGTAATAGTTGCATTGATGTAATAAAGTGGCGTTGCACAAATCTCATCCTACAAGTACTTTATTTAATTTATGAAAGATATACATGAATCAATGGCTTTGTTTTATGCAAGTTAAAGACTTCGATTATGCATGGACATGGCATTCTAAGATGGTATTGTCTGTTTGGGGGTGAATGGGATGGGACCAAAGGGGACAAGACAACGCAAGTCTCGTTGGAAGAGCAACATCAGTGCTGAATATATGCTTGAGATGGTGTCTGCCTGGTGCTGGTTAGTCCCTCTTTCTTACCTATGCAGTGGGCATGCCAGCTTATAAAAATTCCTGTATGGAGCAGACAAATAACTTCTTTTTAAAAAGGGTTTTTAGAAAGGGAGATGTGGAGACAAGTGGTTTGGTTGGCAAATGGTGAGTTTTACGGCAGTTGCTCAAACCTGAGATACTGAAAAACAAACTGCAGTGAAACTCCAGCAGTTTTTGCAGCTATTCAACTTCTGTGTTTAAACTTGATGTTTATGGCCTCTATGTAATTGGTTTTTTGATTTTGTGTGCATGTATTTGGGCCAAATTTTATCCTTAGTTATCCACGGGAAGCCAGTGCAGACTGCTCACAGACGGTTTTTGCCAGACTGGTGGCTTGCTTACATTTAAGGAACAAGCATTCTGTCTTGCTGCTTGATTTTCTCCTCCTCAGCACCTGCACTGCCGCCTTATCCTAGTCAGGGATAATGAAGATTAATTACAAATGTACCATTAAGGGGAAAAAAAATGGAGCAGGGGCAGCTAGATTGTAGCTAACATAACTGAGGATGTTATCTAGGTGTTGTCCCAAGTGGTGCCATTTCACGTGTGCATTGACAGTGTGTGAGAGAGAGAGATTACGATTTCCAAAGGTATTGCAGCAGTTTTCTTTTGAGTTTTCAAGTTCAAGAAGTAAACAAACATGAACAGCTTTGACCTGTTGAGAGAGTCACGTTACAGGAGAGTCAGGGCGATCTGGAGTGCTTAGTAGTGCAAAGCAGTTTTCAGTTCCTTAACACAGACGTTCATAAAATTGTTGTCCAGGTTGTGTGGGGTTCAACAGAGGAAGCCATTTGGGGGCAAAAGACTGTGCACCAGGAAAAAAAAAAAAAAAAATCGTCTGTTGGCAGAGAGTAAACTATACTTTTAATGCGTCTTGCCTGCCACACTGAGCATGAAACTAATTTTCTTCTTATACAACAGATCATTGGCCTTAATCGTTGCTTCCTGCCCCAGATGGCACCGTAAGAATGGTATCTACAGTGTTCTTTTGGCATGGAATCAGCCCCCAAATACATTATTCAGTCCTAAATATCCTGTAATATGCTGCTATAACTGTACTGTGAGAACAAGACAATAACAACTTCAGTAGACAGATGCACTCATTTTGTCATTTTTGTTTCAAACCAGCTGTAAAAAAGAAGCAGTGCTTGATTACTGGTTTTTTGTTGTGTTTTTTTTTTCTTGCCAAGGAAAACTCCCAGGAATTACACAGATTGTGGAATAAACTGAGAATGGGGAGTTAAGAATAGTGGCTTTTGTTTAAAGGGGCTGTGCCATAGGGGAAACTAAGGCAGTTTGTGGATAGAACAGGCTCTGTAAGCCTTGTACTTTAAGAAACGTTTAACATCGCAAGCTGAAATCTGCTACGTTGGCTTTTGTTTTGTTTCCCCTTTCTATTTCGTATCTGAAAGAAAAATGCTTAGGAGTATGATAGAATTCAAATTCTCAGGACATAAAAATGCTAATGATTAGGCGATGGTGGTGTTCTTTTGGGCAAACATCGACTGCTTTTATCACAGCGGCGCATAAGGGAAGASGCCTATTCTGCAAGGTGTTCAGTTGTAGGAGGAAGGCTGCAAATCTGAACCATAGCCCTGTATACATGTGTATGATGGTGGATGTATAGTGGGGGGGTTCCTTTCCCTGCCAAGAGGCAGAATGCGTTTTCAGGCACCTTAATGTCTTCTGGTACGTGGGGGAAAAAAAAAAAAAAGAGAATGAAGCTGTGAGCCGTGTGAAATGCTCAGGCTTTGGGTTTCTCATTCCTGCTTGTGAGGAATAAGTATCTTGCAAGACTGGGGTCCACCCTTTGTGCTGTTTGTGCATTTTGCTTGGAGTAAAAGGGGCTCCTCTGCTGACTSTGCCTCTGACGTTGTCCCAGGTAGRACTACGTTCTTATGCTGCAGCATCACGCGTTCTGCAGTAAAGAAATTCAACACTTCTTGCCTTTAGTCTAGTTAAGAAGGTACAGGTAGTGTCACATCAAACGTTGAGTAATCAAAGCATCTTCCACAGAAAACCTTTTGCTTTTTCCATCCCTTATTTTTTAAAAAAAACCTTACAATGTTGACGGGTGTGTTTCCTTCTGATTTAGATCTTTCAAGATTAAATTTTTCAATTCCCCTTTTCTTTGTAAACGTGAACTTAGAAACTTTCTCTTTTGGGGAGATGTGAACAGAAGAGATGGTTTCCTAAGTGATCGCTGTATTTAAGAACTTGGAGTCTTAAGAAGTAGACAAAGTGCTGTGAGATTAATGACGAAATCACAAATGCTGACAGTACTGATGGTTGGGAGGTCCTTGTTGGCTCTGGTCATCTGGTATATAGAAAATTGGCAGGGAATACTGTTTCTTTTTATGCTACCAAACTCCTGTACAGCAGTAAGAAATCCTGCATTAAAAAGGTGCTGATAAGTACTTCTATTGCCATGGTGCAATAGATTGTTCTTGTTGGGTGGAACAGTTGAGTTGATTCTTCTCCTTCCCCGCCCCCAGTTTCTGCACTCCCTTTTCCCTTCCTCCCAACGCCCCCCACACAAACTGAGTTATTTTGTACAATGCCTCTAGACCCTAACCTTTAAAGAAAGGGAGAGTACATTCCAGGTTATAAAACAGCTCTTTCCTCATGCAATGTGAGAAGTCCTCCCTGTTGTTTAATTCTGAGCCTGCTTTGTGCCCAGTGCCTCGTGTTGTGTAAAGCACTAGGACATCCCACAGGAGCTCTTGATTTATTTTGCTAACTCTGCCCTTCTCTGTGGTTCAGAAACCTCTAATGATCTGTGAAGCGCCAAGATTTTTGAGTTGAACAGTAGTAGTTTTAAGAACCTCCTCTACTACATGAAAGTCTTAACACTTTCCACATGCTGGGTTTTTGGCCTCATGAAACGCTGACCTCCTACAAGTAGTTTGTAAAGCTAGGCATCCTGGGCCAGGGCTTGTTAATGCTATTGTGAAATGGGGGGGAGGGGGGAGGGGGGGGCGAGGAGAAAAAAAAATGTAATGAAAACTCTGGGCTCTTGGCCAGCAAGGAAGATGTGATACAGTGAACATGTTTGTGTTGCCCTTTGTTACTGTTCAAGTTTGATTAGCTTTGTTTCCGGTAAACTTAATTAAGGTTCTTTGTTGTTGTTGTTGTTGTTCTTTTTTATGGCTAAGGAGGGGATCTTTGCCAAAGCTCAAGTCTTTCATTACCTGAATTGCAGTGAGAGGGAACTGGAGGAATAAATCATGCCACCTCCCCAACAAGCAAACCAACAAACCAAAACAAAAAAACCCCAGTGAACACCCCCCACCCCTGGCAAAGAAACCCCATTAAACTATAAAACCAACCCTTTTCTTTCTCCTTTCCTTGTTCCTGCAGCCCTACCACTATTCCTTTCCATCCATTACTTTCCTTTCCCTGAAGTTTCTTTTAGGCCTTTAGGGTTAAGAGTGAATTTAGACAAATGTGCAATGCCAACTGCATTACTTGGATTTATCTTTTCTATTTAGCAGCGCAAGATAAGGGAAAGAGGGATTTTGCTATTCTAAATGCTTGCTTATTTCTAAGACACCGAAAGACACATTTGTTGCCCGTCTCTGCAGGGGAAGGTGTGTCACGTAAGCCTCCTGACCTCATCAGGGATTGTATACTTGCTAGTTTGTGTAGTAAGTTGTTGGGTTTGTTGTTGTGGTGGTTTTTCTGGGGTTTTTTGTTTTGTTTTGTTCCCCCCCCCCCGGGCAGTGCTCTTCACCTTTGGTTCTCGTGCTTCGCTAGAGCTTGGCTGACTTCTCTGCAACGTTGGTGTCGCACAGACTACACTTTCTGCGTAGGTTTTCTTTCATTGTATTAGAGTAATACGGTTGCAGTGTGTAACGGCTTAGATACTGGAAAAACGTAATTTACAGAAATAGGTGTTTTTTGGTTTGGACTCTGGTTTTGTTCTGCAGAATTTCATACCTTGCAGATTCAGATATGATTAAAAATACGTGCCATAAACCTTGCACCCTCTGGATGCCTAAAGAGCATATGGAAAAATGCATTTATCCTAATTCCCACTGTTAAATCAGATCCAGTATGTAGAATAACTCTGTAGGTTGTAGAACTGGACTTTTACCTTGTTATGGTGAAGTGACATGGACAAAGGCCTTCCACCTTCAGTGCTGTGTTAAAGTTGTATTGATTTAACAATTCCAGCTCATGTTCTTATTCTGTGGCATTTGATGTGATAGATTTTTTTGTTGTTGTTGCCTGGCTTTAGAAGAACATTCTTCTGTTGTGAGCATAAGAGCTTCTAAAAAGAATTTGTCTGCTCACTGTGGGCATAAAGCTCTCCTCCCTATCTTTCCTTTATTTATAGTCTTTTAAGGTGAGTAATGTTTTTGTTTCAGAGAAATCTGTGTTTCTTAAACTTGCAAGCCTTTCAAAAATTATTCAAATGATTTTCAGCTAAAGGATGAAAAGGAGGAAGCTAAAGTCTTGTTAGATTTGAACAACCAGAGAGTTTTAACCCATAGCTGTCCAAGATATGTTTGGAAATAATGCATATAATTTTAGAAAGTTTTATTTAATAGGTGTGTATCTACTGTGGAGAGACAAATGGAGGTCGTAGGCTGCTGTTCCTGGTTGTTACGAGTGACCCCACTTGCCCCACTCTTATCTTCTGAATATTTTTCCATGGAGCATATTAATAGTGCTGCTGAAGACAATCAATGGGATTGTTGAGTGTTTAAGTGAAAACGGCCCTACCATTTTCCCACCTCATCCGATCACTCTTTTATAGTCCTTATCCCATGTTTACACAATCTCGAGTCATGACTAAAAAACCATGCTGGCATTTAGAAATTGTGACTGTAGAAGTTTTAATTGCTTCAGCAATTAAGTACTATGTAAGAAATTTATGTGAATCACCACTGAATAGCTAGTTTTATATATATATATGTCTGTGCCAAACCAGCATTAAGTTTTTGGGTTTTTTTGAATTACTGAAGTTTCACTTTGACCTTTTCAAGCGAACTTATGTAGAAAAGATATGGGAAATTTTTAAAACGGAGTTTCACATTATGTTTGATTGCTTTAGTTGTCATCTCGGAGCTGAAAATGCGGATGGAATCCTGCAGGCTGTAGATGAACAGCCTTTCTGGTGCACTGTTCAGTCCTGGTTTGTCGTTCCATAAAGGTCACATCAAAATGAGGAAAAAAAACCCCAAAACAAAACACCAAAAAACCCCAGACTAGCAGGGACTTCTTATTTTAAGATTAAGAAGTTCTTCGGGCTACTGATTCTTCAGATATTCTTGCTTCAGTCTCTCTCCAGGAATGTATCGCCTCTCCTTCAATGCTGAAAAGGGTCCATTGTGTAACTTACTTCCCAAATACTCTGTTAATCAGCCTCCAGCTTTTGGAGCTTCATTGTAGTTGTAATACTCTGTTGGCAAAAGGAAGGCTAATAAGAAGAGGTAGTTTCTTTAATTGGGTTAATGTCTGTAGTTGAAGTCTTTGCAGATTGAGCAGTGCGGGGGGGGGAAAAATGCAGCTGGTGGAAAGCTGGTGGGTAGACATCGATAGACGCGGTTTGCTCTGACGCTCCAGTTAGACCTGTCCGTTTCTGAATGGTTGTTACCCGGCGGAAGGACGGGGCTGGGGGGGAGCTGGTCTGTTGGGTACCAGGCAGTTTCCTAAGATCATCCATCTGCTTTTATTCCTCTTCTCCCCCACTTCCCAAGGTCACCTTCATCTGCAGTATATAGTGGGGATTTCCATTTTATTTCATTAGAAGTGTTTTTGAAGGGCAGCAGGAAGGTAAGTTAGATGCTGCCAAAGCTTTGTTGCCTCTGTATTATTTTGCCTTCTCTCTGTAATAATTAATGTTGACGTTGCTTGCTTGAAGGCTGCTGGGTTCCTGGCAGCTCTGCTTTCTTACTCCCCAGGGGATCTGTTAGCCGTGGGATGTATGCCCTCTGAGATGCAGACGCTGAAAAAATAAGTTGCAGGTACCTGCATCTCTTCTGAACAGAAACAATGTGCGCCCATTAATTAAATCCTTTAATAGGTTAAAAGCCCTTTTGGAGAAGGCTTCCTCTGTTAGCTTTGAAGCATTTCTGAGGAATTCTGTGAAACAGTAGCTTCTGAGCGCTGTGAGCTTCGCATCCCTTGGTGCTAGGAGGTTGCAGGCTCTACACCTGCGCTGGGCCCTCCTGGCTGGCTGGGGTCATGCTGCTGCAAATTTTTCTAAGCCTGGTGAGTAGCCAAACCGCAGTAAAAAATGGCTAGCGAACCACAGAAAAAGCTTTGTTCGTGTATTTGACAATGAGAATGGTTTCAATTATGAGACCACTTTGCAGTAGCGTGGGTTTGATGGATTAGGGAAACGCGAGTAATAGAAAACCTGTCTTGCTGCTTCGTGTCGCTCGAGTCTTTTCTGCGGGGAGGAAGAAGGGCGTGCTATTTGGGTTAGCAACAGCTTTCTTCTGAGTAGGGAAATGCAAGTTAAGAAGGCCTGCATGGTTTTAAATACAAAAAAATAACCAAAGTAAATACACACAACCACTGTAAGAACTTACTGTTTGAATTCAGAGTTATGGGTGATATTCGCTTATATACTTTTTTCCACTTTTAATACATTTTTGAAAATTTGAATTGTCAAGGGTGCTGTGGGAATGTATGCCTAGGTGAGCTCTCGATATTGGATGTTAGTCTGCTCAAGGTAATTGTCTGCTGTGATTGACTGTAAGGAAACAATTTGTATTAGTTGTGGGTTTGTTAGGTTTTGTTGTTGGGTTTTTGTTTTTAATTGCCCGAGCACTGAATATAGAACAGGGACTCTTCTAACATAGATACAGCCATTTACCTGTGTCCTTTTTCGGTATCTTGTAATGCTTTCACCTTGTCCCACTTATTTAATCTATTTAAAAATTCAAATGTTCTTAGAAATCTGTATATCTGTAACAGTAAATAACTGTTCTTTTTCTGAATTTAGTACCTCTATCTAAGGCCAAAAGGAAATTGGTGTTTTCCTACATTGTTGGATGTAATTCTCTGGTGTGTGAAACAAATATTTTCCTTCACAGTAAATTAAAATATGCACACATCCATAGCTACAGTACCTGGAGAATATCCTAATTCAGGAAGCGACCTGGTTGGTTATCCCTTCCACAGTTGAAGTCTTGTTAGCTGGATTGTTCCTCTTGGCTAAGAATCACAAGACGATTTAGTAGCAAAGTAGTAAGTTTGATGGTTAGACTATATAGCTTTTCCATGCCATGCAAGTGACACAGCGTGCTCTGCTGACCTGTTACCTTCTTTACTACAATTCATGGTTAATTATTTTTTCCAGTTGACTGCCTTTTGAACTCTTCCTGTATGGAGAATTATCACAGGCTTGGAAACTAACACAATGATTTTTAACTTTTAATCTTACCTGGACTTGTTAAACTTTTATTTGAATTTATTCCACGGAGCACAGCATGTGTGGCAGACAGAATGACTAACAGACTCGTTACTGATCAACATAATCCCGAAAAAACATAATATTAACAGTTTCCTCCCTCCCTGTTACCCAGCTGTTCGAAGCTAACGCAACGTTACTGAAAGCCTCACTCTTTTCTCGCTAGACTGCCAACACGGGCTGCCGTGAAGGACAGTTACAGCCAGTGGTAGTCAAGTATCTGATAATATAGTTGCCTGCCCTTTGAAAACTGAATTAATGTTAACAAGCAAATCTCCTAGGATACAATGCAATCATCTAGTTAATGACTTGGGATGGGGGGAAGGCACATGTTTCAAGTTACACTTGATTTTTGGTTTTAAGGTGATAGCACCAGTGAGTGTTCATTCTACAATGGAAAGCAGTAATATGCATAAGTATCTATTGTAGCATTAAAATTGCAATTAATTTGGTTTTTATGTGATGTAGTCTCACTCTCAGCTTGTCCGCGTAGGAAAATTGACTACCACATTTGTATAGAAGCAGTGTAATTTTCTGGAAAAAGTTAACCCATTTCCAGGGTAACATGACTATACTTTGATATGATCCGTTATATTATTGGTATGCCCCTGTCATTCTTTGGTTTGCTTTCCTTGGGAGACAGAAGCTATGAAAGGTGATTGGAAGGAACAGGAAGGATATGAGAAAGTTAGCATTGCTTTTAAAAAAAAAAAAAAAAAAAAAAAAAAAAAAAAAAAAAAAAAAAAAAAAAAAAAAAANAACAACAACAAAAAAAACCCCAAAGATGAAAACGAAAAACCAAACCGAACTAGAACATCAAAACATGTACAAAAACCCCATAGTTCCAAATTCGTTGCCTAAATCTCATAAAACTACAGGCTTGCATTCAGGCAGAGTTTTCAAACACAAAGGGTCTAACAGCCTCGTGACAGCATGACTGTTCCTGAAGGTTAGTTTTCAAATGTGCAGTTAACGTCAGCCTTTTGGAGATTATACACTAATGCACTATGGACAGCCTAGTTCCTTTTATCTTGAAAGGGGCTGCTTTTAATGTTGAAAGTATGGAGCCAATTATTTCAGGGTTACATGGCAGTTGTGTTTTTTTTTTTTTTCTTCTCTGGCACGTTCCATTGAGAGTCTTATGCCATGTTTCTCCCATCCTTTTCTTTTAAGCAATTCTGCCTTGTTTCAGATACTTACTTGTGGTGTTCCTATTGAAGATAAAAGTGTCTTTAAGAAAAAATATTGCCTGGTGAAATAAGCAGTACTCTAAAAGCTTGGCATTCTATTAAAAAAATAAAAAGCCTTTTATGGTAATGGGGAGGGGGGAAAAGGATTGATTAATGATGTGCGTGGACAGATATGGTCAGACTGTGACAACATCTTGAAAACTTCCTTTGAATGTAGAGCACAATGGTAATGTGTTAAACCAGTAGTGCCGACCACAGGAGAAATGCTTAGTGTAAAGATATGTTCTCTTTTTGTGAAATTATTCTTTAACAAACAAGTGAGATCTACCAAGCTATCTCCACTTGACAGGGAAAAACTACTTGTTTTTTTTCTTTTCACAGGTTGATGTTGCTTTTTTATTTTACATTGCGTTGCTTCAAAATTGATCAAACCTGGTATAATGCATACTTTCGTACCATGCCAATTGGAAATTGTTGTATGGGTCCTTGTGAAATAGAAATCCTCGAGAACGACTGTTAAAATGTTACGTTACATTCGTAACAGCAGCATTATTCTGTGTCACTTGCGTTAGTCAGAAAGCTGCTTTGCGAATGCTTGAAACTTTAACAGCAAACATCCCTCCAGGGTTTATAATTTTCCAGACAAGATGGCTGAGTTGATAGAAACACTTTCGCCATAGCCTTGCAGCAGATGCCCTGGTGCTGGCTTAACAAACGTTGAGCAGAATTCATTGCTGCCTCCTCATCCTTTTTCAATGGGCTCCTTAGCTGGTGCATTGTATAAATATTTTGTTTCAAGTTGGTCATTAAAGCTACTAAAAGGGAGAAGGACTGGAACGGGGGTATTGGGCGGTGAGATACAGTTAGCTGGATGGGACTGGGTGCGTGCCGTTGCAGTACCTGTGTTGGTTGACAGGGAAGATCGGTAGTTTCAGGGTTTGTAGAGTTTCTGCAGAGGAAAGGATGGCCAAGAAGAGGGGGAGGTAAGGGAACTGGGAGGAATAGTAGTTCTTAACATGGCCTACTTTTGATGTTTAACCTAATAAGGAGTTTTGGACGGTCAATTAACAGGATTAATGGGTTATTTGTATGTTTGAATGTGGATATTTGTATGCTTTCTTTTGTAAAGATAGGCTTTCCTGAAGAGTGTGGAATTTGCAAAGGATGTTTCTTTGCTTCTGCTCCTTCATCTCCTACGCTTTTTTTTTTTTTAAATGCATTAGTATTTCTCTAGCTTCAACTTTAGATCACAGTTTACCCATTTCACAGAAGTTTGAAGTTTTGCAGTGTTGCTCTCCTCTTTATCACTCTGAAGAGAGGCCAGTTCAGGAAACTGAAGCAGCTYGGCGTGATTAGTGTTTACACAAAGTCCAGATGAGTTGCTCATTGGTTTCCTCTCATAGCATTTTGTGTGTCTTGTATATAGAAGAGTAGGAGTGGATTTAGACTCCTTGACTCCTTCAAATATTCTGATTCCCCGAGATGCGTGTTTGCTTCTTGGGAATGCTGCCAGMTCTTCAGCTCTTGTGTCGCTAATGCTTCAGACTGAATTTGAACCAGTGAGTTGGACGTGAAGAATTGCGTATCTTACCTATTCAAYGTCCCTTTCCTGCTTTGGAGACATGAATGCGTAGTGGTTGCCTGCTGCTTACAGCTTGGTATTCTCGGACATTGAGCTGTTGATGATATTTTTACCTGGTATAAAATAAGCGATGTTAAAATTCTTACATGCCTGAGTTGAATGTCAGGTGTTTGTTGGGCCTCTTCTGTGTGTTTGTGTATGAAAGATTCATGAAATGTTTTAAAGAGGTGGTAGTACTGTTGTGGAAAATACCGCTACAGAAAAATTCCAGTAAGTGATTCCATTTTTTTTAGTGCATCATTTTCTATATTTTCCCTCTTGTTTTTGTCATTAGTACCGTTTGCATGAAAACATCTGTATTTGTCTTAATTAGCTGCTTTTGTTTTATTCCCACCTGAAGAGGCCACTTTTTGTCCTGCTAGCTTGGTAGCAGCTAATTACAGCAGCGTATAGACCTGGGGAATCCTAGTTGTCCTCGCATGCATCTAGGAATGGCTGAATCCCAGACTGTGATTTCACAAGGGAGGCCTAAGCAATAGAAACATACAAATAAATTGAGAAATTGTTCAGTTACCTTACAAACCATACTGGCAAGGATGGACCAAAAATAAATTATACATCTTAGCGGTGTTACTGTGATTATTTGAATGGGGGGGGGGGGAAATAGGAGAGCTAGAATTACTTACAAAATGATACATGAGACACTCAAAACATACCCTGTGCTTATAATGTATGTGGCTAGATGCAGCACAGTGAAGTGATTTTTTTAACTGAGAAAATAGTGTTTGTGGTCTGTCTTTCATGTGCCACGGGGTTTCTTTTCCAGAGTTGTGTAATGTCTCAAATCCCTGTTATTGCAAGATGTCTGCCTTAGTTGTGTCAGCTGGTTGGGTAATTGAACACATTTGTAATCAGAAAGGAGCTTGCATCTTGAGTCCATGGCTTTTTGTTTCTTTGAATTTTCCTAAGCCCCAAGATACGGGGTTTGTGGCTGGTAGAACAGGATGCTGCCAACTCAAAAACTGGACAAACAGATAGGGAAGAGTTAAGCAGAACAGAAGGGCTGTTGTGAGGTAATAATGTTGCTGTTGAATAACTTGAGGTGATGAATTGTTTGAAGCGGCAGAGCCGAGATGGCTGTCACTGCTGTGTTTTGCTCCTAATTGATGGAGAACTGCTCATAAAGCTGAGAGCATTCTTAGGTTATTGAATATTTCATACGGAAAACACACAGATTCTGCATTTAGAGAGGCTGCAAAGATATCAACTACAAAGAACCTTTTTCTAACACATAGCTTTAGAAAGTACTTCTCTTTCATGCCTGTTGGACCAAACTGAATCAAATGCATCATGCCTCTGACTGGACTAAGTCACCACTCTTACAAGGCATGTTAGTAACCTCATGAAGTTCAACAAGGCCAAGTACAAGGTCCTGCCCCTGGGTCGGGGCAGTCCCCGATATCAATGCAGACTGGGTGATTAATTGATTGAGAGCAGCCCTGCGGAGAAGGACGTGGGGATACTGGTGGATGAAAAATTGGATATGATCTGGCAACGTGTGCTTACAGCCCAGAAAGCCAACGATATCCTGGGCTACATGAAGTGTGGCCAGCAGGTCGAGAGGGGTGATTCTCTCCCTCTATTGTGCTCTCGTGAGACGCTACYTGGAGTACTGTATCCAGCTCTGGAGTCCTACAAGGACTACAAGACAGACGTGGACCTGTTGCAGCGGGTCCAGAGGAGGGYGGTGAAAATGATGAGGGGGCTGGAACCTGTGAAGAAAGGCTGAGAGAGTTGGGGTCGTTCAGCCTGGAGAAGAGAAGCCTCTGGGGAGTCCTTATTGTGGCCTTTCAGCATATAAAGATGGAGGAAGACTTTTTACCAGGGCTTGTAGAGACAGGACAAGGGGTAACAGTTTTAAACTGAAAGAGGGTAGATTTAGTTTGGATATAAGGAAAAAATTTTTTATGATGAGGGTGATGAGACACTGGAAGAGGTTGCCCAGAGAAGTTGTGGATGCCCCATCATTGGAAGCGTTCGAATCAGATTGAACAGGGCTTTGAGCAACCTGATCTAGTGAAAGGTGTCCCTGCCAGTGGCAAGGGGGTCGGACTAGATGATCTTTGAAGGTCCCTTCCAACTCAAACCGTTCTGTGATTCTATGCCTCCTCCAAACTTTAGTTTTGCTTATCCCTTAACTGACACTTTTCCATTTCACTGAAACAGGTAGGAAGGTGGTGTAATCTGGACTTCCCAGTGCTCCTGCAGAATCTATTTAGTGGGTCTTCAAGCACTGGATCTTACTATGATTGAGCTTTTATTATTTCTTCCAGTGTGAAAGCTTGGTGATAGCCCTCGTCAGTGATGTCTGTTCTTCTCCTCCTCCTGAAAGCAGCTACCTGCTGGAGCAGGAGAATGCTAATTCCTTGTGTCTTGGCTCAGCATAGCTCAGATGCCCTGTGATCTTCATGTCTTCCTGTTTTCTTCRGCTACTGCTTACAGACAAAAGGAGCTTGTTAAAGGGACATTTCTTTTTAAAGCTGGGAAATAAAATGCTTTGGACATGGTAGTCTAAAGAATATGGAGATCTAAAGTAGGCATATGTAAAATCTTTTTTTCCTTGCTTTCTTTGGCTGAAATTCAGTTTTCTGTCTTAGCAAGTCAGGGTTACTCTAAATTAAACGAGGTTTTATATGAGTAAGAGCATCACTTTATCCCGGATGCTTTCACTCCTTTTGGACACCAGAGCACTCAGACCAGAAAATGTCTGCATCAAGCAGAGGTGTGTTTCTCTTTCCCTGAAAAATACTACCTGTCTACATTGCCCAGAAAATAAATTTTGTAATACCAGACCGATGAGATTTGCTTTGACATGTTGCTATGATCTTGTATTTTTGAGGAGTTGACAGGAGCAGCATATTACAACATGGTACTTAAATAGGCAGGATACCATCTCTTTATCTTCATTCACTCATCACCTAGACCCTGCCAGGAAGAATTGCAGGGGTCTTTTGTGTCTCGTGTGCTCGGCCACTGCCCCTTCCGGGAATTTCTACGCTTTCTGATTCTAGAGTGACTGGAGGGAGGAAGAAAAAGTCTTAAGGGAGGCCCAGAAAACAAAGCAGAAGGATGATCTGACAGACCATGAAGTTAGTCTTGTAAAGAGAAAACTGACTTCATCTCCTTGTTCTTTTGTGGGCCTTCTCTTCTGGCTTGACTAGTCTCTCTCCAAGTTCTGTGAAATGGAATAATATCTCAGCTTATTCTGTAAAGGTGCTGTGGAGATAAAACCACTTAAGATTTAGAGAGATCACTGCAAAGCTTGGTTGTAGGAGAGGCTTTGTAAGGACTGGGGTGGACAGGGAAAGGAAAAAGATAGGAGCTGGAGGATTCCCAGAGCGATTTGTCATACGATGTCAACATGGCCTTTCTAAGCTGGCCTTTTTACTACAAGTTTGATGTGATGGGGCAGTATACAGAGAAACCCTTTACAAAAGTTACAAGTATTCGATGTCTACAGGAAACGTTAACTTGTGCACTGCATGTGGTTGTTTGCTGAACTTGGCCCTGAGCCCAGGCACTGTGTTAAACACTGATCTTGTTTCGCAAATGGAAATCTTCCACAGATAGAAGGAAAAAGGAGAACGTGGCCCCACCAAACAGACTTTTGCCATTCCCGTTTTCAAACTTACGCATGGCAGTGATATCAACACGCTGAACATCCATCTCAAGGTTTTTTTTCAGCACTGGGCTGTGTTATTGGGTCTCTGCATCTTTCTGAAGAATTTATTTATAGCGTAATATTTTGCTGTAGTAAACCAAATCCAAAATGTGATGCAACTTAATAATAGGTGAAAGCTGGTGTTGCTGTGTCTAGGGCCACAGGTTGGTTGGTTTGTTTGCAGGGGGAGAAATCTGTTCTTAGATTCTTTCAGGGGAGCGAATTCTTAAACTAACTCAGCGTGTACCCACTTCTAGTTAATGGAGTTTTCCACGCAGTAAATCACTAGTTTTTACTTCACTCTGATTTATGCTCACATAATACTACTGATTTTATAGATATCACTAAAAATGAAAGTATTGTTGCACACAGTTAGGCTGGAAGTCCCAGCTGACAGTATAACCTCACTCTAAAGTATGTGCTTAAAGGTAAAACCCCGTTAAGTTTACAGTTGCAGTTCTGCTTACTACTACCACCTTGATTTCTTCCCCCCCCCSCCCTCCCCAGTGGTGTGTTTAAATTCTGTCTGTAATACCTTTTCAGATTCATGATGGAAATGCTAACTTAGATCTTCAAGTAGAGCCTCCTGTGTGGCACCACTGTGGTTAGAAGATATGTATGTTGAGGGCTGATTTGCGAGTGGCATTGCTTTACAAACCTGCAGTCACCGTTAGGAAGCAATTGAAGGTAGAGGATTCCAGAAAAACAAAGTTTAAGGGAAAAACGCGACGGGGAATTTTGGTGACTAACAGGGATGGAAGTGTCTTGTTGAACGTGGAGGATGCTTCTGTGAGTAGTTTTGTTTGCAAATAGTGCAGTGTCTAGGTTGCCCTCTGGTAAATGTATGAAGATTCATATTCCAACAATTTTGGAAACTTTGTGGCTACAGCTTATCAGTTAATAATGGATTATCCTTTTAGGAGGCACGCAAGTATAAATGATTACTACTAGGCTTCACTTTCTCTCAAAGGAGGCCAACAAGTATTGATATAACCTCTTTTTTTTCTTGTTGTTTTGAAGTTCTCAATTATAAGTGGTTCTCTTTTAGTTTCTGACACCTCGGTTGCTGTGTTGAATACAAGCCGCTAATTAAAATGATCACTCATGCTGCCTGGTGGTAGGCATCAACATGCTGTGACTGTTAGACATGGTAGTAGGGAATAAATGGTGTAATACTCCGTGCGTTTGGAATACCTGATCAGCCAGTCTCTGTGTTTCCAAGCCATATTGGCATAGTCTAACTGTAATAGTAAAGAATTTCTGAGCTCTTACTGATGCAGCTGGGATGAGGCTCTTCAGTGTTTATAAACTGGTAATGAGAAACAGGTCTGTGTGGTGGAGGGCTGGCTGGGTGGGTGAGAGTGCCAGTCTAGGCTAAGTGTGGTGTGGCGGGAGCTGTCAAGCATCGTTCGGAGGAATTACTTAGATAGTTTTGCRTATCTAATAAAGCAGTACAATGTAGCGGTCTTCCATCATAATCTTCAGAAGATTGCTGACTGGGTAAAAATGACATTTTATTCCTCTTTATCAGAAACTGGCTCTATCTCTACTTGTAGAAGAACTCAGGAAGGCAGGTAGAGACAATACAAGCCTAATACCTACGAAGAGAGAAGTAAACCTGACTTCRTTTACATGAGGGAATCGAGCTTTTCTTGGGTAGTAAAGTGAAATGTGGAGAGAAGTGTTTCAGGGAAGCGGAAAGGCAGCTGTAGAATAAGCTTGTCAGACTGCTGTAAGGAGAACGTTACCTAAGCGGCAGGCTGGCTGTAGAATAGGTCAGCGCCCTTGCTTGACAGGTTTCCTGGGGTCTGCGCTTCTTTTTCCTCTGGCATAAGAATGCGGGGCCAGAACAGGCTGGGGGGGATTGCTGAATCTAAAGTTCTGTTGTCACAGGCAACCATCTCTCAAATCCCTTTCATGAACGGATCAAACTTCATATTAAAGCTCGTAAGGTCTATAGCCATTTGTTCTTTTGCCGATACTGCCCTTTTGCTTTAATGGCTCTTCTATCTCCCTGGTGGATAACTGCATGCGGAGCTACGATTCTGTATAACAGGGATTGTGCAGAGCCAGATAGATGAAGATGCCTTTTCTGATGCCGCAGCTGCTTTATGTCATCCAATGGGTTAGAATCTGAAATTTGCCCAACTTGTGAGAAATAGCTATTAGAAGGTTAGCTTGCCTAGTGGTGTGAATCAGAGCTCTTGGGTTTTACTCCTGTCTCTGAGATCTCTGGTTCTGAGTGGCAGTTGATTTTTGGGTTGATGCAAAATACTGTTGCCTTAACTTCCCTGTTCCATCATACTTCTTTTCTCTCCTGCTTATGTGGCTCTTCTGTCAGAGGTGAGCATCCCTGTAGTAGACGTGACAAAGGTAAAAATGAGCCCACTGTTTCATTGCAATTGACGGCGTAAACTGAAATCAAAGACGTTTTCAGTTAGCACACTTTGTAAAATTAGCTGCGGCAGCCGTATCGCCTGTCCTGACACCCCTGCTGCGGCTGTGGGCCACGTACAGGGAGGACAGGATTAATGGCAGCAGCCTGATTTCATCTCTGAACTCACTGTATGATTTGCAAGACCTCGGGAGTCGGAGCCCTAAGTCATGCCACAAATTACTGGCGCTTTTTTTTCCTTATCCCTAATTGTGAAGTGGGGATCAAATTCACTTTCCAAGGGAGTAGCTAGGATTAATGCTTGCTGGAGATACCAGGGCGGAACAGAAAGAATTAGCAATTTCTTTTACTTTTGAGCTCACTGTATAGGTATTACAGTAAGCTACAATGAGTTGGTCTTTCTAATACTGCTTTACAACTCTTACCATTGTCTTTTAGTTAAATTTTGCTTGCTAAGGACTTTTTTTCTTGACAGAAAGAATTTGAGACTGGAGGGAAGCAACAATAACTGAGGGATAAGCCGCTTACGTGGCAGTTCTTTTGTGGTTTGGGGGGGTTGCTTGATGTCCTACTGCAATATTCCTCTTTTCATATATTGCTCTGATAAACAGGAAAACACTTAAGTGCCCCTCAACCCTCCACACTTAATCTGGAAAATCTACTGGTTTAGAGAAATGTTCTTGGAGAGCAGTAAAAGGAAAACAGCTGTTCAAGGATCAGATCTGAGAGAAACTAAGTCTGTTTAAAATCAGGGCTTAATGACGGGCATGTCTGTCTGAGAGTTTTTGTTTGCAAGTTTGTTGCTTTGCCCATAACTCAGACTGAATAGTAGAGCAGGAACCCGTCCTCCTTAAACCTGCGTTTGTGTGGTGTGCGAATGCAGTTTTCAGTGATAAACCTGGTGGTTTGTATGAGTTTATTTGAGACTTTCCAGGTGTAAAATGGATGGCTTTCTTCTTCCGCCTGGCGTGTTCAGGCGTTGGACATCCTGTGATAGAGATTTTTATGAAGAGGTCGAATTCTAGCTGTCCTCAGCGTGGAATCAGGGGGGTTGATAGTTTTCATCATGAAATAACCAGTTGTGAGGACTTTGAGGATAGCTGCAATAAAAAGGGATGGAAAATTTTTCTGTTTCCAGGTGATTGCATCTTCACTTTCCTCATTAGCAGTGAGGATTATTTTACGAGGTTTGTTGCCTCCTGTGTATTTTCTGAATGCTGTTGTTTTTCACATGACTTTATAAGAAACTATTAAAACTCAACAGCTCCCCTACAGGTCATGAGCTGCAAAGGGAGGAAGCTGTATGTCAGGGAAGATAATGCCTACATTTGACAAGCCAGGCTTTGTGTGATTCATCACAGATGTGTTTGGAAAACCTAAAACATCTGTTACATTGAAATGTGGAACGCGGGTCAGCGTGCAGACACAGCAGCAGTCTGAAACGGTGCTGATAGTGGCAAAGTTGCTTTGCTGGTGATTGTCTCAGAACTAAGTGGCCCTTCAGTTCTTATTTCTGTATTGAAATAAAAGCAGTTAGAGAATGTGACATTTGAGAAACAAATGGCTAATTCCTTCCTTACCTTTCAGCTCTTCTTGCCCTATTAAAACAGGAAAATCTGATCAAACTCAGAATTTCCTTTTGCTTGCTTATTTGAGTGGTTTTGTCTCCTTGTTTTTGTGGTATGTTACCTTCTCGGTGACCACCGCCGCCTGCCCAGGAAAGAAATGGGGCTAGGACTGCAGAGCACAGTGCAAGTAATCTGTGCTCTTAATCTAGAGGCAAAAACCCACTCTCCAAAGGAAAAAGGGGGAAAAAAACCTACCTGACATCATGGGAATGAACTCCTGCTGAGAACGACATCAGATTCCAATAACAGAACATGGCAAGAATCAGCTTTGTTTTGAAACCTGGTAATATAATATATTCTAACTTAACCTGGGGAAGTCACAAGACAGACAGTTTCATGCAAGGAAACAAACAGCAGTACCAGCTATAGCTAACAGGAAGGCATATGGTCCTCGGTGGCCCATAAAATGTCGTAGGATTTACACGTTTGACTATTGCAGAGAAGCTGCAGCGGCTTGGGGATTGGAACTTTTTTCCAGACCGTCCAAGGTGCCCCAGAAGTGTTGAATAATGGAGTCTGTTCGACCTGAAACACTTGCCCACACGAGGACTAATTGATGACTTCTAAACGGGAGCTCGAAAGATAGCTAGAAACTTCTTTGTTAAATGTTAAAGACTCYAGTGTCTTCTCAGGTGAGTTGAGCCAGGAGCTTGCCTTGCAAGATGTAAGCACTTAACCATTTGAGATAATCTTTTCAGATCAGTAAAATGTCATCCATCTTATCACTGTGTAAATTTCCAGCTGAACAAAAGGGGAATTTGCTGAGCTATGTAATGGTTGTCTGGTTTAGCTAATGAGGAGTGTGAATGTGGGGGAGTTATTTTATTGCCCCTCCCCAGTATTCTAGTGAGAGAAAATCTTTCTAATTCTGATGAGCTCAAAGTCAGTGTTTTCTTTCATCCCTTCAGTTATGTGTCAGGGTCACTCCAGTGAGCCTGAGGCATCCAGTGGAGTGTTGCAGTAATGCAGAGTATTGATTCCAAGTGACAATTAACTGGAAGGGGTTTGTTTTAAATACCAACTTGCGTTATTGCTGTGAAGTAGTCAACTAACAGAACAAATAAAGCTAACAATTGTAACACGGGAAATGTTTTGGAAAGTATAGCTTGATTCTATTTGTAAAATTGTCATAATGCAATAATAAAAATATTTTTAAAGTAGTAAAACTTTTTTAATAATTGCAAGCCTAATTTCAGTTGTGCAGAATTAGAAAACAGATTAGCGTATGTATACCTTACTGAAATGCAGGAGGATTAAGTTCCCTGCTGAGTAGTAGAATTAAATTTTTAATACTTTGTTTAAACGAAAATTATGAAAGTAGAAAATGCTGCTGTCCTTGTGTTTGGGATGTCATTTTCTACACATGCACGCACACACACACATTGGTCTTTCATTTAAATTAATTAAAGTTGACATGCAGACCACAACAGGAGGTAGTCTAGTTGGGGATAAAATTACCAAAGTCTGTCAATATTTTTGATTGGTTTGAATAGCTGATTGTACTTGATATAATTCTCAGCCCCTATATAAAATCCATAAAATAGAGGAACTGCTGTGGTTGAAGGAACCTTTTTCATTTTCTGGCGGCCATTACATGCTGCCAGTACAAAAACATTTTTTTTCTTAACAGTCCTTTCCCAAGCTCAAAAATGGATTTCCCCCCAGCCACTGTCATTCAATTATCACCTCAGGAAATGCATAGATATAACTGATGATCCCTTTAAAGCATCCTGCGGTATTCCACTCCTCCCATCCTTCATTTTTCTTCTCGCTCCAGTCATTAAATGTAACATTGCCGATGTATATTTTGTAGGGTGACCCTGACAGCTGTCTCTTTGAGGATGTGCAGAGATAATAAGATTGTGCATGTAATGAAGGGCAGATAAATAGAAAAATGTTTACGGGATGGAGTGTGGTAGTTTTAACTGCTTTATGGCTGGCTTCTCTCTCATATACATACCCACGTGAACCACCACTGATACCTTTGCTTTAAATAGTGAAAATGTGATGTATTATAGGCATTGAGAAAGATAGCATTGTGATGTAGCCAGTAGCAGTGAAATGTTGGGTTTTTTGGTTTTTTTTTTTTTTTTTGTCCCACACCTGAACTCTAGCAATATTCAACCAAGAAACTTAATTATTGAGCTGGTACAAAAAGTGCAGTTAAAGGGATAATGTATCGGTGCTTGGCACCTTCCTTGAGAAAATCCTATTCCTTGTATTGCGCTGCGAAATTCTCGATGTCGGTGGCATTGATGGAAAAGTGTGCGTGAAGGGGGAAAGACATGATCCAGTGCAGACTACGGTGAGCTCTGCTCTGAAAGCTTTTCTGAATACCTTGCATTTAATTTATCTGGGTATTTATCCCACTCTCCTTTTTTGTCCTGGTGTGTGAGCTCCGATATTGAGAACTTCTAGTTAACAAGAGACTGCCAGTGAAAGTTGTTGCATGAAACAGCTGTGAACCCCAGGACTTTGATGTGGGTTGTAAAATGGAATGAAAGGCTTGCTGGCTCAAGAAAATAGGAACTTCTCCCATCTTTGCAAAAGCATTTCATCTCTGTTCTTCAGAACTGCATTGTGCTTAATTCACCTGGCCCATGTGCATTTTGTTAGGGGTAGTGCTTTGGGCATCAAGATGTAAGTGAAAAGGGAAAAAGGCTGAATATTTGCATTTGCTAGGGAGAACAAATGGATGTTGAACAGTGGGTTGGAAGGAACCTGCAATCTATGCCAGCCTGAGCCTCAATAGGAAGAGAGATGCCCTGGCTCCACAGGGGCTAAATTACATTCTCCAGGCTCTGTCTGCATGAAGCAGTTCATAACTCTGTGCCAGGTGAAAACATCACATCAGTGCTGAAGAATTGGGCTCTGCTGGAGTGGAAGACCCCTCCATGCTGCAGATTGGGCAGCTGTGCCTGAGCAGAGGCTGGCAGAGGTGTGGGGAAGACGAGGTAGAAGGTAAGCTTAGGAGAGGAGGGGGAAAAAGTTCAATGATTGGAGTTAAAAGTGGTCAAGCAAATCAGGATTTCTAACCTCAGAAATTCTGATAGTAGAAGTTGCAAAGGGGAGCTGAGTGGAAAATAAATCCTCGACAGATGTGTGTAAGGCAAGCAGGTTCTTAACTCTTTCACTATTTTGATAACCTCTTAATTGATCAAGCRCCAGAGATCCCTGCGGGGCGTACCTGGTGACACTGCCAGTGGTTACACAGTCCTGGGGAACTACAACTGACACTATTAAAGATAGGCTCTAATAATTAATAATGGATGCAGCCAACAGTCTGTGAGTTCCTGTGGGGATTAGGAACTCTGTTGATTAACAAAGAGGAGTCTCTGGAGGAAGAAGCCTTAATTACAAAAGCTTTCTTTTCATTCTGGCATGACGTACAGCTGGAGAGAGGGTCAGCAGCTTTTAACTGTGGCTGAGGCTTAAAAGAATGCGCTAGCGTGCTATGCATTTGTTTTTGCAGAACTGTTAAAGCTGGTACTTAAATCCCTAAAAATGGAGGGGGGGGGGAAAAAAGGAAAAAAAAAGAATTGTTTGCATAGAACAGATAGCGAGGGTAAGTTCCGTAGTATGCTAATTTTCTTATTTCCTGCCAGTATATGCAACCTTATTACAAACACTGGAAAAGATTAGCACATGGACTACATGAAAATCGTGAGTTAGATGTGGCACAAAGATACGTTATTGGTGTTTTTTTCAGGCCGTGGACAATAACATTCAGATTTCTCGGTGGTTTGCTAAAACCATACAATCAAGTGGTAGGAATTGAACAAGAATATCCGATTGAACGAAAAAGCAGCTTGTATTGAGGGCAAAAGGAAAGCTGAACTGTTGAGAAACAGTCAGCCAGTACTGTGCTTAATAAGGATGGATAAGCCCATCCAGTAGGCTTGGGTTTGAATTATGAAGGAATTTTAGAGCCCGCTGTCACTGGTGGAGCTGTTCACATAGTTTCAGGTTAATCAGTACAATTGTACTTCTCACCCAGGATTGTTCTTAGCCAATTTATAAATCTTCTGTCTCTTTGTTTCTATACGCTATAAAACTTTAAAAGGATGTGCTGAGACTTATTTTGTAAATACTTCATTGACTTTGTCGTCAAATGGAAGATGCCGTACAACGGCTGAGTGTTCCTGTGTTACTGCAGAAAAATGTTTGTTTCCAATGAGAGATTATTTCCATCCTACGTTGTATTTTTCTTTCCTTTTTTCTCCTCCCTTTGCGGTCCCTGTTCACTGCCTCTTTTCTACTGGTGATTCCGTTGCTCTCTGTATCTCTTGCCGCTTCCAGTTCCCACGCGTAATTTTTTTGTAAGAGTTGGGTTTAGTTTCCCCTCACTCGTTATGGGTTGGTTTTTGTTTGGTGGTTTGTTTTGTTTTGTTTTTAATTATTTGTGAAGGAAGGCAAATATATGCTCTTGGGAGAATTACAAAGGTGATCTGTGTGTTTAGGTAACATGAAAAATGAAATTATTTTAGTCTCTTCACTGCTTGAGGAACTTTGGAGGGACATCCTCAGGTTCCAAACTTGTTTCGGCACTATCAGGAGTTGACACAGTTCTCTCATGACCTGTGGTATCGTCGGCCTGTCTCAGCTATCTAAACAAAAGCATAATTTGTAGGAGGTAGAAGCTCGCTCTTCCTCTGGTCTGTAGAGGACTAAGCAGGGTAGCAGTGCTCATTTAGTAGAAGCAATTAGAAAGCATAAAGCTGTATCTGATTGCAGGTTTTTTCCACAACAAAATGAAATCCAGAAAATACAGATGGAGCCTCGGCTGGGTTCCCAGGAAATTCTGTGACTGTTCCTGTATTGCGGGTAAATTGACAGCATAAAAACCCAAGGAGTTAGCCTGGGTTTCTTATATACCTGTCTCCTCTTCCGATTCCCACTTGGCCAGCCTGTTTTGCCAGGAGTTTCAAATAAAAAATGAAACCAGCTAGCTTACCTTGCTGTTTGCAGAACAAGGAAAGAGAGTATTAGGACAGCCAATCTTCTCCTAAAATTGTAGGTAGAGTTCTTAGCAGAGTCGGGGGAGAGAAGGCTGTATTGCCATCCAAAAGATACTAAATGGCTAGAGGAACTGCTAGATAAAATGCCTCTACTTTTAAAATATGCTAGAAAACTGAGAGACCTGCAGGATATTCCTTGGAGAGCATCCCCTGATTTTTAATGTGGTTTTTTGTAGTGTTAGTAAAATATTGCTTGGTTTTTAAAAGCCTCTCTTAAAATTTCAGTAATGTTTTAGGTTTTGCAGTATTCCTGTGCACCCAAGGTGGACATTAATCAGTGCTACTCAACAAGCTGCTGAGACTTACTGCTTAATTAGAGCATATGCAAACCTATTTGTCATAGTTGGCAGAGGCATGTAGACCAAGCTTAAAACTGTAAAAATGCCTAGGTTCAGCTCTTCGGAGCTGCACACAGGTGGTGGTCTTTCTCTTCCCTGCTGCGTTTTTTCAATACTTTAACTTGTTCAGACCAAGACAAGAGTTCCAAATTTTCTCTGTCTGGATACAGGCTCGTAACAAGAAATAGCCGTGCAGCGCTCTCCACTCACTGTCCCATTTCTGCCTCGGTGTGGTAGGCTGTGCTGTTGGGGAGGTCAGAGGATCTGTTGCGTGATTGTGCTAGCCTGCCTGCATACCTCTGTGCCTCTTGTATTAGCAACTTTTGGGTGTGGAGGTGTGCGTGACGGAAGGGACCGATACCTTCAATTTTGTCTCCCAGTCTAACGATGTATGGCGATACTCTGAGTTGTTCTGTAAAGTTTGAGGAAGCAACCTGGAGATGACAGACAGCGATACGCTGGGCTGTACTGAAGGTGTGTGCTATAAAGCTCCCATTATGCAAAACTGGGCACGTGTGGTCCATTTTCGTGATACGCCCCTTGGCATGTGGGCTTTAGAGCAGATGCTGTAACCGAGACTGTTAAAGCCAGGGGATTCAGGGAGGCGCTGGAGACGGTGTTTTTACCACAGGACTTTAGTAATAGGAAGCATTAGCTAAATTGAGTTGACTTAATAAAATCTTGATGCATTCCAGAAAGATTGTGAATTCATTAAGGCCACAGCTGGACAATCTGTTCCCCTCTGGTCTGCCATGACTAGTTTATAGCCATTGAAAAGAGTTGTCATTTACCTTTTCTGTTTAATTACTGTAAAGCTATTCCCCTCCCCCACGATTTTTTTTCTTCTCCTGGCAGAGCTAGGCTCTGGGGAAATTAAACAGCAATTATTATGTTTGCTCACTCTGTTATACCATAACAGATACTTGAAGGTAAGTTAATGTGTTTGTGTGATTGGCTTCCATAGGAGCAGTGTCTGCTGCAGCAGGGCTGTCAAAACCTCTCAAATCCAGAGATGCATACACAGTGTTAATCCTTTGTTTACCTAAGGCAAGACTAAGCACAAACATGGGGCACAGCTTGTATTGTGGATTTTGCATTTGAAAACTACTGATAAGAAGCGAGAAACCAGGGCGTGCAGCACTTGCTGTCACTCGTGTTAGTTTGTTAAGGGTATGGGAGAGTTAGTAAGGCCTGCCCTGGTGTTTTGTGATGGGGCTTGGAGGGCTTGATTGAGCTGCAGAAAAATATGGGTGAGAGTAGCGGGTGAAAATGGTGGGAGAGGTAAGAGAAAGGTGCCACATGCCAAGGAAGTAATCTCCTGATAAATGCGATGGCCTGTGCAGTGCAAGCAGGGGTGCTGGGAGGGGAGGATGTGGGCTGTTGGGCACTTGAAGACTCTTGTCAGCTCAGGCTCCAGAGCYGAACTGCAGGGAAAGTCTCACGGCTGCGTACTCCTGCGGGAGTGGATCTGAACCGTTTCTTTCTCTTTAAAAATAATCCCTAGAACAGAGCTAAAAGGAGATGAAGCGTGACTTTTTTCGATGTACCTACAACATGGGGTGAAATGGCCTTGGCAGGAGAAGACAGGAGATTGGAGGAGTTGTGAGCTCTGGATGTATTTCAAAATTGATGAAAGCTGAACGATGGTTTTTAGTGAAGAACGTACCCCCTCTGTCTTATGAAACTTCAGTAAAGGGAAAGTAGATGTTCTCGAGGAAAGGTGGCATTAAAAGCCTGAACAGTGCTTCTCATTTTGCTTTATGTGTGTTTGATACATTGCTTGGGACAGTTAATCAGATGTTGACATAGAAAAATGGAGTTGTGTTTGCAGAAAGGAGAGATGGAGGTGAGGCTGCTACTATGAACAACTAAGCAGACTGGGAGAAGAATGCATCTTCTCCCCACACTGATGGAAAAAGCTGTTCCTTGATGGAGTTGATCTGGGAGGGCACTAATAGCATCTTTCTTGGATGTGGCACAGTGCAGGAATTACAGCTGCTGCTTTGAGGGGTGGTGTTGGCGTAGACTTGTGGGTCATTTTATTGGGAGTTTCCTTCTAACATTGGATTTATTGGTAAGTGATACAAATGGACAATTGTGTCAGCAACATCAGTATCTAGGGGTCTAAGAGATGAGGTGGATTTGGAGACAGGAGGCAACCCCTTAACAGTTCTGCTGAAAGAAGCAGCAACTTGGACATGGAAAACCTTCCTGCTGGACAGTTGCCTCAAAATACTGGCTATATTACCACCAAACATATGGAATGTTATGGCTGCTCTGATTCATTAGACTGGGAGCTTTGCTGAAGAATGGTTTTGCGTGTGCTATGAGCGACTGCTTCATTGAACGCTCATGTTTCTCATTTGCGTATGCATTACGGGCCATCCATGTATGTGCGGCCATATAAAATTTTGCTACTTCACGTTCGAAGTGGTGGTAAGCTGGGTCACGCATCACTTAAGTTTACCATTTCACTGTGAGGCTTTGCAGTGGTTGTTAATGCCTGTTCTATTGGTGGTTCCAGAGCTTGATTAAACAGGAGCATGTTATTGGGCGCAGGGAAGAGAAGAGGGYGACAGAAGCAGTTGGATGGTGCTTATTGCAAAAGGAGACAGTCTCCTCCTAACTTCAGATGGTCTGTGCGCTTCAGGCCACTAAGCTGGATTAGAGTGCGACGAACAAGGTCACGGTTTAAAGCAGCAGGTTCAGCCCTCCCTGAACTTGGCTTGCAAGCCTTGAGTTTCTCTTCCACCATCAGCCAGAGACCTCACCACAGGTAGTAGTTGCTTCAGGGGTCTCACCCCTTCCTTAATTTGTCTCTGAAGTTTGGAAATGAGGGAGACATCACACTTAAGGTGAACGAGTATAACGATACAATGAAGGATGGTCCAGTCTGCTTTATCTTGTGTGATTTTAGCGCGTACGTTGCTAGCAATACCCAGTTCCTGGCACAAAAAACTTCAAATGAGACATACAATACATTTGCAGGTGGTTGGGTTAGGACTATTCCCCTGGGTGTAGACCTGCTACCCAGAAAATCAGMTTCAGAGCAGCTGCGCTCAGCCCTCCCCCAGTGAGCAAGCACCAGACTGCCTCGGTTCATCATGCTGTTCGCAATTACAGTACAGAGATGTAGGATGTGTTGACTGCGAGACCTTGTGGTGAGGTGAGGTGAGATCGCCAGGAACAAAATGATCATTACCGGCCATTCATGTCAGCAGCGTTTATGCTTTTCTGTTTGCTTGCAAGCAAAAACAGCAGCTAATTTGCAAGGCTGCCTTTTGTAAAAGGGCCTTTTGATCAATGCTTGCCTGTGTTAATGTTTCAGTAGGCTATTGATTTCTGCAGCAGCTTTTGTTCCCTGAATTTACGTGCGATGGGTTTCGGCAGCGCACGCTATGCATGTTTGATTAAAGTTCATTTGACTTCACTCGCAGTGAAGCTGGAAGCTGTTTTTACTCCCTGTTTGTAGAACCAAAGCTTTCCTGACTTATTCCTTTGTGCTCAAGCTTCTGCCACCCGTGCAGTCACCAGTGTATGCTGTTTCTAATCCTTCCAGACTCCCTCCACTCCAGCATTTAATCCCTTAGGTAGACAATATAATATTAGATAGCCAGGCAGCTAATAAGATCTGGCATGGAATTTTTTCAGTGTAGTAGATGTCTAACCTGTGTGTATGTATATAACATTAATGTTCCCTGTGTATGCTTCCTCTCTGACTTTTGCTTCTCCGTCTTTGTCAGAAAGTTGAGTCATTTACTGAGTCATGTAGCTGTGCAGTCTGACGATGAATTTGAAGTACAGAATATTCTCTAGTCCTTTAATATATCCAGATTTCATAGATGAGGTAAAACTAGTTGTTGAATGAACTTCTGTTTCATTTTTCTCTGCATGCACTTGTGACTGCGGTGTTGGGAGGGTCTCAGGAAGAAAAGCGTTACGATCGTGAAGTTAGTATTTTTTATAAATATATGCCATTTCTTTTTTTAAAAGTTTGGTTTATGAGGTAGTGCATGTATAAGTTGTTAAACTTCCCTTGGGACCTGATGGGTTTGCGATGTGTAAATAGAGCTCAAATAGGTTCCCATTTCCTATTTTATGATAGGAGGAAAACAGATTGGTTTGCACTCTGCTGTTGCCATATGTCAGAGGACACATTAATTCACTGACATAAAGACGTGGGATTTACGGACTTGCTCCTTGGTGCTGACACCTCAGATTTGATATAAATGAATTTATAGGTAAAATGTGGCTGGTTTCATCTGCAAGAGACTTTCTACCTCTGAAAAGCATTGCATAAGCTTTTCTGCGGAGCTTCGTCTGCCTCCTGGCACAGGTCATATCCTCAGTTTGACAAACAGTTGTGCTGGATGGACTTTGAGCCCACTTAGTGGACTCAAAGTAAAATGGTATTTCTAAAGCAAACGCCAACAGTGGAACGAGCAGTAGCAGAGCAGGGTGCTGGGTGTCAGAACTCTGTGTTCTTCCCAGATCTGATGTAGCTTGAATGCTTGTCGCCAGCCTGCACCCATTTTAGTTTTAGATTCTCTTCAGGAAAGAGTGTGGGGT
The DNA here is from genome assembly GCA_035582835.1 of Phoebastria nigripes. Lineage (NCBI taxonomy): Eukaryota > Metazoa > Chordata > Aves > Procellariiformes > Diomedeidae > Phoebastria > Phoebastria nigripes. The sequence goes on along the minus strand of JAYKAV010003044.1, from coordinate 4,440,935 downwards.
GKTTTTTTTTGGTTTTGGTTTTTTTGGTTTGGTTTGGTTTTTGTCTTTTTTGTGGTTTTGTTTTTKTTTTKTTTTTTTTTTTAGTAGGGCTTTTGTCCTTCAGAATCAACAATTGTAGGTAACGATTAATTTTGCCTACTTAATCCTTCCTGCTGCTAACCAAGCATCACTCTGAATACAGTTTGGTGTGAATATTGTTCAGGTCTGTGGTGGAGATCAGTAGCATTAATCCCAGTCTATAGCAGTGCAGATTAAAAATGCATCTATTCTGTCTATCGCCAGAAATCAAAGTTGCGGCTGTGTTCTTTTTCTGGTGTTCCTATTTTTAAATTAGGCATTGGTAAAATTCTTAAGTGTCTTATATGTCAGCAGTTAATGTCTAGAACAACATCCTCCTTTTGTCTTTCAAGTGTTTCAGTGGTACAGATGTTGGTTATGGCTGTAATTGCCTGTTTGAGGCCCTTGGGAGAGTTTGGATTAAGGGTGTGTCTTTATTAGAGTTAACTTGAGTGATCTGCCCTCAGTATAGGCTGCAGGATTTCCCCACAGAGGGAGCAGGCTGAGGTTATGTTATTTGATCACATAAAATGCAGTTCAAAGAAACCCTTTTTGTGGCCAATTCAGGTATGTTTGTTCTGATGTTGATTTTTCAAGGGGCTGGTTAGAACTTCTCCGTTTTTCTTTTGCAACTTGAAAGAAACAACACCTTAGAGGCAGACAAGTCGCCAGGAAATGATGGGGTTTCAAAGTAAGAGAAAAGAGATTAAAACCACATGCTGTTCTTTAGTTCRGCATTACATCCGCTAGTTTGAATGGCAGCTGCTCCAGTTTTTGAATGTAAGCCAGATTCATTATGCTGTGAAATTATCACTCATTTCTCTAGGTGTGCTCTTTTAACTGCTTAATTAATTTAGATGTGGGCATATATATTCAAATTAAAACACGATTTACTGTAGTAGGGTTGAGTTATGGTTATGGACTTCTCATTGAACATGTTTTTATTCGAACTTTCAGCTTCTTAAACGGGAACATTTAAAAATACCTGTACGCAGAACATAGGTTGACAAAATGGCAGTATCTGTTTGAATTGATCCTTATTCTTTCTGTAAACGCCAGGGGATTCTTAGCAGTTACCACTTATTTGTTCTGACAACTCACCGAAAGGTAGTACCTCTTGGGGTGCGGTGCCTCCTGAGCTGTGCAGGATGCTGACGGCGAGGCAGGGGCACCCCCTTCCGAATTGCCGAGACCAGCAGTGCCAGCGGCACCCGGGGGAGGCTGGATACTGACTACCCAACCTCTTTCCTTTTCTAGTGGAGGAGRAGAGGGGTGAGAAGGTATTTATTTACTTCTGTTCGTCCCCCGCAAAAGCAAACAAAAAATAATGAGGATTTTTTTTCTGTCTTACCTAAAGAATTCTTTTGTCTGGCTGAAATACATCATGAAGCTTCCTACAAAAGTACATGTGCACGCATACAGAGAGCAAAAGGGAGGAAAAAAGCTGACAAGTCAGATTTGCATGCCCCTCTAACATACTCCTTCTGTATTTGCAGGGAGAACTAATCACCTTCTATTACTATTGGAAGAAAACCCCTGAAGCAGCAAGTTCTCGAGCCCACCGTAGGCATCGAAGACAGGCTGTGTTTCGGAGAATTAAAACTCGAACTGCTTCCACTCCAGTCAACACTCCCTCCAGGCCCCCCTCCAGTGAATTCTGTAAGTGGAAGCTAAAAGCAATGCATTTATCTTTGTTTAGATGCAGGGAGCAACAGTAATGTAATGGTGCAGTACCTTCAAGTGAATGAAGCAAGGAAATGGAGTTCAGGCCGTTGCCCTCTCCTGTTCCTATACCATTATGCTGGAATGTGGTAGGCGTCTTTGATCACCAACTGCTTTGTGCAGTTCTTAAACATAAAAGCATCCTGTAAGGAGGGAAACATTGCCCTGGTACTGAATTTCCCTACTCTTTTCTTGGGTTTGTGTTGTATTTTCTCCAGGCTTGTTACAGTAATGGGAATTAGAAAATGCAAAAAGAAGGAAGTCCTTCATCCCTTTGGAAGGAAGTCCCTTTCATCCTTACTTGGTGACCCATACCTTCTGCTTGATCTCAGACTCTGTGCTGCAGCCAGCACTGCTGTATCTTAACGCATCTTGGAAGAACTTTGGCCTTGACTGAAGCAGGAGTGTCTAAACAAAGAATAATTACCCAAACCAGTGAAGCGTACTGCATTGCAAAGGGTTATGATTAGTAATGTCCATATGGATATATGAACTTTAATCCTTACGTAAAAGGCTTATGTTACCCTGTGAGTTTTAAGTCTTTCTATGGACTAAACCCAGCACATTTCACATGCCTTCTAAAGAAGAGGGACTATGTGGAAGGCAGAAATCGGCAGAATCTTATTAATACGGGCAGGATGTGGTGAGCAGGCAGGACAGAGAATTCTGGAGAGGGTATTAGGTAGTAAAAAAGGGCTATTAGCTTCTCCTTGATGAAATTGATGGGATTTATTGCTGATTTCTGCATGCACGCAAAGTGAGGATTTTGACTCTACAGCTCGATCCAAGATACTCAGCACTTCAGAGTGCATATGGCTGGAAGGACCCATCCATATGGATCTGACTGCAGGATGAGAATAAAAATCGATTTAGTAAAAGAAAGCAAGTTCTAGCCTGGTGTCAATTTTGCAGTCACGGTTTAAACACCTGCAAGAATTAATGTAGAAATTATGGTAGCGCCCTGTGTTAATTTGAAGGGTAATGAGTTGATGACAAACGCTAATGGCAAGTATTGTAGAATCCCTCCCTCTCTATAACCTGCATGTATTGCAAAATATCCTCTTGGAACCTTTAGAAAAACAGTATTCTTGCATCAAGGACTTCTTTTCTAATTAAAGATGTGAACAAAAGAAGCCACAGGGCTTTCTGCTTGTGACAAATTATAGACCTGTTATGTTGTGAATTTATAGTGGTGGTGCTAGAAAAATGCAGTACTCTCAATAAGAAAGGATTTGCTCCTGAGTTGTTTTAGAAGATGAGGTAAGATACAGTTTTTGTGATGTCTGCAGATTTTCAGTGGTTTAGATGGTGCTTTTTAGCTCGCAGCCTTGTAATCGGCTAGTTTGCTATATATTGCATGCCACAAAGGAAAGTGACCCTTTCCATATTCTCCACTTCTTCGAAACATGACATTCTTGAAATGTAAGTTTGCCACAGGTTAAAACTCTTACGGAGGCTTGCAGTAGGGATTGGAAAGCTGGTAGTATCCTTGTAGTACCTCTCATCCAAAAAGAATCACAACGTTTTTCAAACAAGTACATTATATGGAAGCATCGTTTCTTCCACCCACAAAACATACCTAGCTCTTGGGTTAAATATAGCCACTGTCTAACAGAGCATAGCAGCAGTCCCCATCTGGTTTCGAAGATGAAGTCTAGAAACAAAATAAAAACCGGAAAAGCCACCACAGTATCTGTCCATGGAATCTAGTAAAGTAGGATTTTAGGTATAGAATATTTGATTTTAAATTTGACCAGGTTCTAGACATACAAACCTCCTTTCTAGTGAAAATTGCGCTTTTGGAACACAGTCTCTCTAACTAAGCATGAACAGTATTTGAATGACAACTTAATTGGAAAAGTACCGTGTACTGAATCAAAAGTTCTGTGAATTGTATCACTTGGTGCATTCCTGGAATCCTCCTTTAATCTGTAGACTGATCGGGTCTGGCCTTGCTTAGTTTGCAAAATCAGAAATAATGGCCATCCAAGGCAAGGTGATTGTAGGAAGTCACAAAATTTATGTGAGTACTATTATTATTAATGGTTATTTTAGCCAAGTAGGAGGAAATAGAAAATCCTGCTGAGTTTTTCTTTTTCATTTTCCTATTCTTCCCTTGTCCTTTACTTATTCAGTGGACTTGAGCTCGGCCAGCGAAGATGACTTTGACAGCGAGGACAGTGAACAGGAACTGAAGGGCTACGCCTGTCGTCACTGCTTCACAACCAGTATGCACCTGATTCATTGCTGTATTTCTCTCCTTTCTGCTACTGCCTATTTAACGCAGGTTCATTCAAGCAAGAGCAGTTCGTGTGCATGTACTGCTGTTCAAAAAAAAATGTGGGGTTGAATCAGCTAAAATATGCAGCATTCCTAGCAGAGTTAATCATGCTTTGCCATTGCAAATTAATATTGCAGTGACAAAGGAGAATCCTGAGAGGTAGACATTTATACAGGAAAAAATCTACATAATCCATAATCTGTATAATCCATTTGTGATACAGCAAATCAATATTGGGCTGTGACTGTCACACACGAAACTTCTCTACGCTGCACCAAATCTCTTCTGCAGCAGCCTGATGCCTGTAGGTATTCCTGGAGGGTGTCTGATATTTGGGCATATGCATGGCGTGGAAGTGTGAGCCCCAAAATAGGGAAGGGAAGGAAATGAGAAGTTCATAGCTCACTTCATTTTAAGAAACCACAGCTTTGGAGAATCGTAGCTGCCTGTTAGCTCCCAGGTAGAGCAGATAAGGCTTCTTTCTTTGTTTTCAAAGCTGTAGTTGCTTAAGTAAACAAATAGTTTGTAAATTGAATATTGAAGATGTGCACTGGAACACAGACTAAGCCTGGAACAGGACAAAGTTTTCCAGAAATTTCTCCAACTTTGTTGCCTGTAGAAAAGCAGCTACTTTTCTAGTTGTTGTGTGCTTTTTTAATAATGCAGTGTGTTTGTGCTGAGTATCTGGTACATTGCGTATTTCTAAGCTGTTTCTTTTCCTGTCCCAAGCCTCCAAGGACTGGCACCACGGTGGTCGAGAAAACATTTTATTGTGCACCGATTGTCGCATTCACTTCAAAAAATACGGAGAGCTGCCACCCATCGAGAAGCCTGTAGACCCTCCGCCCTTTATGTTTAAGCCTGTCAAAGAGGAAGATGATGGACTCAGTGGAAAGCATAGCATGAGGACAAGGCGGAGTCGAGGCTCGGTAGGCTTAACACTCTTGCGTTGCAGCTTCTTCTGTAAAGACGAGGTGTTGTCTGGAAAAAGGTAGTCAGACTACTAAAATGACGCTTTCTCCATGTTGCTTGTTTGCCATGGTATGTGCCTGCTGCTGCATTTGTGTACGCAAGTGTGTGAGATTTGCTGAGGTTGAGGCTTCCTTTGGAAAAAGGAGCTGAAATGTCTCTTCTGCAAGTTCTAGTCAAACTTGTTATTTTCATGCTTTTAATGACTGGCAGTGGACTGTCATCATAAGGCGGCACTTGACCAGTATAGATTTTATACTAGTCTGTATCCTTCTTCCAGCTGGATCCTGTCAGAGGTAAGCCCTTGGGCTTATTTTAAAGGAAGAGTTTTAAAAAATTAAATCCTATTCATGTGGTCTCCTCATATTACTGGAGTTAAAATGTCTTCCCTACAGAAAACTGTAGTTTGCGCCTGTGGTGAGTGTGCTCTGTCACAGAGTTTTTACTCGGGGTGAAATGCCAGGAGCCTTACTGTGCACAAGTCACTTGTGAGAACTCCGACAGCAGCTCTAGTTAATTTGATGTTTGCTTTGGGTTTTGGCTGATAGAAAGCAGCAGATATATTTCTTTTCCTTGCCCTCCCCTCCCCATCTTTCTGATCATGATGATATTCTAAATATCTTGTGAGGCTACGCTGTCAGGTAAGGTTGGCTTCATTGTTTTTATGGTAGCCAGTCATCCAAAAAACTGCCAAACTGGGAGGGAAACAGCATTAATTATTGAAATATACTCTATTGTGATTCCTTATTGCATAGCAGGAGCACACTGAAACTGTGGTTTTAGGAACTGGTCTTGACTGCTTGAATGCCAACAGATAGACTTTTTTTTTTTTTTAATGGAACATAAGGGTCCCCTCCTACCTCATAACACTGTGTGTGTATGCACGCTTACAAATGTGTGTGCATGCATTTTATGAAGAAAATTTAGCATGCAAACAGCAGCAGCTTTGGAACATCTTTCTAATGTTGTCATTTGTAGCAGATGCTACTAAATAAAAGAATCAGCACTTAATCTTTTTGAGTACACAAATTAAGGATTTGCCTCTTTTTAAGTCCAGATGAGCTTTCAAGGAAAAATTGTTACAGTGTTAAATGCTCTTGGTTTTTCATTTTTCAAGCTCTTAGCAGGAGTGGTCCATCCATGCCCCTGATGTAAGAGAAAAAAGCGAAGAGGTTGAACAAATGCTGGCTTTGATACACTTTTATTTCTGTTAAACAAATAGATGTCTACACTACGTAGTGGTCGTAAAAAGCAGCCAGCCAGCCCTGATGGTAGAGCCTCACCTATTAATGAAGACATCCGTTCCAGTGGCCGCAACTCTCCTAGTGCTGCCAGCACCTCCAGCAATGACAGCAAAGCAGATTCAGTGAAGAAGTCTACCAAGGTAAAATTTTCCCATTCTTCTTTTGTGTTAGGACCGGACACCTGAGGCCTCTTCAGTCAGCTAAATGAGATGCAGATTCTAGGAGGCCAGGGAATCTCTCAGTGACCTAGAAATTCCTACTTGTGTGGATAAGCAAAAAATTTAATGGTGCATCTGACTGATGCTTTGTTCCTGTACATAAGGATGTGCAGTGATAAAAACCATTAAAGTATCCCCACATAACCTTACTGCTCTCACGATAAAGTAATCCTTCAATTTCAGATGCAAATGCGAGCATTAGGCTCATGGAAGTAATACAGATCAGAAATGCTGTATTTGAGACAAGTAGACAGTTTTGGGGATTCTTTTTTTTTTAAGCAGTACTTAATCTTTGTTTACAAAGGAATATGAATATGTAGTAATTGAGACTACTTCTGTTCCTGTTTTTCTGTATGTATATTTGCTTGATTTTTCAGAGCAAGCTGACAGTTTAGTCTGTTTAAATGAGTAAGTGCCTTTCCAAGAGAGTACTGAAGAAACAAAGCCAGATGAAGCAGGAAGGCTTGCCATTAAGCGGTGTAAATTGAAAARWARMAAGWWAAAAAWAAATATTTTAAAAAAAAAAAAAAAAAAARWAGTCAAAACTGGAGTATGGAGCAAGTTTTCACATGATAAAACTGAGAACTTAGCAAAATTTGAAGTTAGGTTAGGTAATTATGTGATGTATAAAGCTGCTGCAGGACATGAAAGAAGGTAGTAATCTTGTAATAGCTACTCACTGTTAGCCCTATATTTGAGGGGGTATAAAAATATCCCTCTCAAAATAATCGGGAGTAAAGCAAGACTTTCATGTAGTAGAAAGAGGCTTATCCTGTGCCTGTCTACTGCAGAAACTCATGCTCCGTCCTCTGTTAACAACCGGCGTTGGTCTCCATTAGAAGAGTATACTGGGCCAGTTGATCTGGTATGAGTTCCTGATGGACCTGATTCTGCACAGCTGAAGGTGGAAAGACAGCTGCTTTGTTTAAAATATTCCTTCACTTTCAAAGCTCGAGATCACATCTGCATGATGAGGAATGCTTTACTTGATGTTCCTTTTTCCTACTAGCTTGTGTCAGAAGTGTGTGCAGGGTTTGTGTGCAAACTGCCGCTTGGGTTTCTGTCTGCAGAAGTAAAATTGCAGTCTGTTTTGGGTTCCGTCTTCAAGTTGACCTCCAGAGGGAGTGGCTAGAGCATTATGTAGATGCAAGCCTTCTGGGAGCTGCTCATGGCAGATGGTGGAATACAGCAGCAGCTCCAGAACGGATTCCCCTGCAACCTGTAATTGGACAGAGGGACAGATGCATATCGGATTGTTGTTAAATGCTCAACTTCTGATCAGTTCTCCTGCTCCATAGGAACCCKTCTCATTTATTTGTATTAAATATGGTAGCACTGGCATACGCTCAACTTACTTTTGCATTTGTGTCACTGGTAACTGTTGTGTTCTGCTTCATTTGTGGCAGAAGATAAAAGAAGAGGTATCTTCTCCTCTCAAGAACTCCAAGAGGCAGCGGGAAAAGGCAGCTTCTGACACAGAGGAACCTGACAGGTCCAATGCCAAAAAATCTAAAACTCAAGTGAGTCCCACAGAGGAATATTTTCTCTTAGGAGAACGGTTTGAGAGTGGGAGGGGGTGCAAAGCCGGTAACAAACCAAAAACATGAAATCAATTTAAGCCACAGCAAATTGTAACTTAATCTGCGGCTGGAAGGCAACCCATATCATAATGTGTTCCTTCTGTTGAAAAACAGTGGAATGATACAGGGTAAGTCCAGAAGTCTTTTTTTGTTTGTTTGTTTGTTTTAATATCAATGTCAACCATATAGGAGTATACTTGGATCATTTTCTACCCCCTCCCCCCAAATTTTTTTTAATTGAAATTTGTTTTTTCCTCTTCTGTGGCAAGTTGGAAGACCACCACTGGAGTTCTCTTAATTTAATGGTATCAAAGCTCAATTGAAATACTTCTAGGATGTCTTTTTAGCTCCGTGTACCTGACCAGGTTCACTCTGTGCACAGGATTTGGGAATTTTGGCACTGAGTTTTCCATATTACAGAATCACAGAATGGTTGAGGTTGGAAGGGACCTGGGGGGTCACCTAGTCCACCCCCTCTGCTCAAGCAGGGCCACCTAGAGCCAACTGCCCAGGACCATGTCCAGATGGCTTTTGAATATCTCCAAAGACGGAGAGTCCACAACCTCTCTGGGCGACCTGTTCCATCGCTTGGTCGCCTTCATAGTGAAAAAGTGTTTCATTATGTTCAGGCAGAACCTTCTGTATTTCAGTTTGTGCCCATTGCCACTGGACACTGCTAAGAAGAGCCTGGCTCCRTCGTCTTTGCACCCTCCCTTTGGTTATTTATGTTGCCAGTGCTGTTTTAAGCCCTGTGAGGCTCAAAGGGTGGTACTTGTACTTGCGTTTGCACAGCGTGTGTAATAGGTTGCGTCCTGTGGCATGCTGGTGATGTTCTTTGTGCATTTTTCTCATGCACGGTGGTTATTCTTCCCCCTCTCCCTGCAGGAGATCAGCAGGCCAAACTCTCCCTCAGAGGGTGAGGGCGAAGGTGAGAGCTCCGACAGCCGCAGTGTCAATGACGAAGGGAGCAGTGATCCCAAGGACATTGACCAGGATAACCGKAGCACGTCACCCAGCATCCCTAGCCCTCAAGACAATGAGAGTGACTCGGATTCATCTGCTCAACAGCAAGTGCTGCAGGCACAGCCCCAAGTGCTTCAGGCGCAGAGCGGTTCTGGCCAGGCTCCTCCTCCCACGCCACCTATATCAGCCCAGTTACCAGCATCGCTGCCAGCAGTGTCGAGTGCTACTTCAGCTCCACCGCAGGTCTCGCCGTCAGCATCCCAGCCCCCTAGCCAGCCCCAGGCCCCTGCCCCACCACCTCCTCACTCTCACATACAGCAGGCCCCTGCTTTGCACCCGCAGAGACTCCCATCACCCCACCCACCTCTGCAGCCTTTGAGCGTGTCGCAGAGCCAGCCGACCCCTGCCTCTTCACAGCCGCACTCGCAGCCTCCGCTCCACGGTCAGGCCCAGCCTGCTCCTCACAGCCTGCAGGCCCAGCCCCTCCTGCCTCATCCTGTACCTTCCCAGCCATTTTCCCTCCCCACTCAGTCATCTCAGTCTCAGGTTCCCCTTCAGACACAAGCACCGTCTCATTCTCACTCTGCTCTCCAGGTTCAGGTAACGCAGCCTGTCCTGCCAACCGCAACCTCACTGCAGCAGGCTCAGCCTCCACGGGAGCAGCCCTTGCCCCCTGCACCCATGGCCATGCCTCATATCAAACCTCCCCCTACTACCCCCATCCCTCAGCTCCCCACTGCTCCATCCCACAAGCACCCTCCTCATCTCTCTGGCCCTTCTCCATTCTCAATGAACTCCAACTTGCCTCCACCACCTGCTTTAAAACCCCTGAGCTCCCTCTCAACTCATCATCCTCCATCTGCACACCCTCCTCCTTTGCAGCTGATGCCTCAAAGCCAACCGCTGCAGTCTTCGCAAGCCCAGCCTCCTGTACTGACGCAGAGTCAGAGCCTTCCCCCACCCGCTAATCACCCCCCATCTGGACTCCATCAGGTATCCTCCCAGCCCCCCTTTTCTCAGCATCCATTTGTCCCAGGAGGCCCACCTTCCATCACCCCTCCTTCTTGCCCCTCCACTTCCACACCACCCACTGTGCCTGGCATCCCACTTCAGACTTCCATCTCCACATCAGCAGCTTCTAGTGGAAACGTTCCAGTGGTGACAGCCTGCACGCTACCACCTATTCAAATCAAAGAAGAAGTCCCAGATGAAGCTGAGGAACCAGAAAGCCCTCCCCCTCCACCCAGAAGTCCATCACCAGAACCTACTGTGGTGGATACRCCAAGTCACGCTAGTCAATCAGCCAGGTACGGAGGTTGTCAGCAGTGCGTCCTTAATGTGCTCTGTTTTTCTGTGTAGCGGGGCACTCCTAAAAGCTGAGAAATGAGCTCCTGTGGGAGCTGAGTGTATTTTACATGTGCATCTTGTCAGCCTCTCTTTGTAGCGTGATTTTGCTCTGTTTTTCTGGAAAGGTGCTGTTTCAGCCAGCATATTCAGACAGGGCATTACAGTTAGTAATTGTGAGAGGGGTTTTATACTCCGCTTGTCTGTGGAGTAATACGGTGCAATTAATTTTCTCATGGCTTCCAGGGAAGCTGGTAGTGCTATTGTGTAAGTGTAGAGTGATACTTTTTTTTTTTTTTTTGACATACAGCTCTTAAATCCCAGACTCTTGCATCTTTCCCAGGGCTAAGCTCTTTCTCTTTTGTTTCTTTCAGGTTCTATAAGCACCTGGACCGTGGCTACAATTCATGCTCAAGAGCAGACTTATACTTCATGCCTCTGGCAGGATCRAAACTGGCCAAGAAGAGAGAAGAGGCCATTGAAAAGGCCAAAAGAGAAGCCGAGCAGAAAGCCAGAGAAGAGAGGGAAAGAGAAAAAGAAAAAGAGAAGGAAAGAGAGAGGGAGCGGGAGCGTGAAAGAGAAGCAGAAAGAGCTGCGGTAGGTTTATTTGTAGCTAAGAGCTGTTTAAGGGAGTTGGTGTGGTAGGATCTGACCTGGATGGTGACTACAGAATGCAAATCCCCAGAAGCGCTTTAATGCATGTGCAATCAGGTATTTGTGAATCTGGGAGCCTTGTGTGTTAAGTGAAAGCCAACGAACTGTGAGCATCTCCTGGCCTGCCTGTGACTTTCTTCTCTTTAAAGGAAATGGAGAGTTTCTACTTCTGGTCTGTTTCTGATGTGCGGGAAGCCAGTGCAGCTGGGGATAACTAGGCCATGTATTTACATTTACTTGCAGTAGAAAAGCACTCTGTGCAGATATAGTGAATGCCTTTGTGTACCTTGTACTACTGTGCAGGCACAAGAGTGCTGTCTGCTGGAAAAAGGGGATCTGAAGGCTTTTTAAATTTGAAGTAAACTTAATTAACTTTTTTTATGGGGAGACCCAAACTCCAGTCTTCGTATAAAGAGCCAGTACCACTAATCCATTTTTCTGTGGCCTGTTGGAAAGGAATGATTGCTTCTGGGCCCACAGAATTGGTAGGTTCGTAATACGTTATTGATGCTGGAAAAAAAGTTGCTAAAGTCGTCTTATTCCATGGTGCATTTCAGAGATCTGAATCATAGCTATGTGTTTCTGTAGGATTATAGAAGTCAGGATATAGCATCTGTCCATTAAGGGATGTGTGGACTTTGGGGACTTTGCTTTATTTTGGGGATAGGGATCCTTGGGCAATTGCATGGGTAAACTCTGCTTATTGCCCTCCCCAGAAGTGCTATGCTGCCCTTGTGCAGGAGGGGAGAGCAGGATGCAAAGTCCTGATGTGAAAGGAGTGGAATTTGTTGTGTTGCAYATTGTGGAGATGAGTTTCCTTGGGTTTAGTAAGTTTTAGGATACAAGTGAGTGTGGAGAGGAGAGGAAAAACACACTGCAAACAAGACTGGTGGTCTGTAGTGACATGTACCAGCCAGCTGTTGCCCGTAGCTGTGACGTGTACCAACTAGTTGCTGTTCTACTAACTGCAAAGCAATTGCTGTAGCTTTGAGGCTGCCGCTACAAGGTAGTTATCTTCTGGCCTACGGGACAGACAGAATCCAGTTCTTCCCCAAACCCCATTGGAGCACACAACTGCGGGAGTCGCGAGGCTCAGCAGGCTGAACTTAACCTCCTCTTAGAGCTCGAAGCACAAGAAGGGAGGTGCCTACTGTGTTCTTAAGCCAAGGGTGTTGAACTAAAATTCTCTTCCCCCATTCTGTGCAGCAGAAGGTATCCAGCTCCTCCCATGAAGGCCGACTTGGAGAGTCTCAGCTCAGCGGGCCAGCTCATATGAGACCTTCATTTGAACCTCCACCGACGACCATTGCTGCTGTACCACCTTACATTGGTCCAGATACACCTGCTTTACGAACACTAAGTGAATATGCCCGTCCTCATGTCATGTCGCCAACAAACCGTAATCATCCCTTCTTCGTCCCCCTAAACCCCACTGATCCACTTCTGGCCTACCATATGCCTGGCCTCTACAATGTGGATCCCACCATTCGGGAACGAGAGCTGCGAGAGCGGGAAATCCGAGAGCGAGAAATCCGGGAAAGGGAGTTGAGAGAGAGGATGAAACCTGGCTTTGAGGTGAAGCCCCCAGAGCTAGATGCGCTGCACCCAGCTACTAACCCCATGGAGCATTTTGCCAGGCATGGTGCACTGACTATTCCCCCAACAGCAGGACCTCACCCGTTTGCTTCCTTCCACCCGGGTTTGAACCCCCTTGAAAGAGAGAGACTTGCACTGGCAGGCCCACAGTTACGGCCTGAAATGAGCTACCCTGACAGACTGGCAGCAGAGAGAATACACGCTGAGCGGATGGCATCGCTGACAAATGACCCATTGGCACGGCTCCAGATGTTCAACGTCACGCCTCACCATCACCAACATTCACACATACACTCGCATTTACACCTACATCAGCAGGATCCCTTACATCAAGGTGAGCCCAGGGAAGTGGGCTAGGCAGTTTCCTAGGGAGCCTCTCTCCTGAGCTGTTAGYGGCAGTCTGCCCGAAAGAGGCAGACTGTGACTCTGGAATTCAAGTAGCAAAATCCCTGTTTTCTTGTATATGATGTGACTTCTGAACTGTATAATAACTGAAATGCAAACAATTATTTTTTGGGAGGGTGGACCCATAACAGTGATAAAGTAATTGATGGTAACGGTACAGCGATCTTCATTGAGACTGCACGCTGTCACTGTAAAAGGTTTGCTGTTTTGTTGGTGGTTTTGTTTGTTTGGTTTTGTTTTGTTTTGTTTTTTTAAAGTTCTGGAGTCCTAGAGCACCACCTGACAGTGGTGTCTGGCGTACAGGTGGAGACTCCACTGGGTGAAGGGAATTCACTAGGAGGGATGCCATGGAACTGGTAACACTGCTAATGCTAATGGCTGTTAATGTTGCGAGTTATAGCTGGAAGGGAGCTGAAGCTGGTGTTTCCACATAGGAGCTGAAAAAAAAAAATTAGGAGAGAAAGACTTCATCTCTTCAGCCATTTGACATGCCAATCATCTGGCTTTAGTTGAGCTGAAATTCTSTGTCACAATTCTCATAAGAACCATCTAAATTTATGGGTTGGCATCTTTTTAGCTACAGTGTTTTCTTATGCGTGGAAATTTTTTTCCCCAAAGTATTTAATAGTCTCAAAAATGAATTGATGCCTTGCTCATTTCTAAAGCAAGCTACAGGGTTACTCCTCTGGAATTCTAGAGGCTGGAACCTCGAGTCTGGGAGATGAGGCAGTAAGCAGAATTTTTCTGATTTTCTGGTGGCAGACTGGAGAGAACATAGCAAGCAAGGCACCAGGTGCAGTAGCTGCTAACTAAGGAAAAAAAAAAGTCCAAGTACTTAAAGTGCAGCTTCTGGTGCAGCTGGCTACAAATGGAGTGTTTGTGCAAGCAAATATAGCATACTTCGCCTTGGAGCAATATGCATTAAATGTAGCTGGGATGTCTGCTTTTTGGAGTTTGGAAGGAATTTGAGTGCTGTTGCAGAAGCCAAATTGTATAGCAAGGAAATCAGCAGGGTCTTGTGAGATGGTTAAGGGGCGGGGGCTTACAGGTAGGAGATGATAGTGCTGAATATCAGCATTCTTAAAGCTGTCAGCTGGGGACTTGATTGAGACTGCACAAATTACAAACTGGTTCAATTTGAGGCAGGTTTGCATACCCCATTGATAATAGAAGAAATTTGTCATAGATTGTGTCTATACAAGGATTCTGTTGTCAGGTAAGTCACTTATCACCTCTGTGCAGGTAAGTCTAGATACTCCCCAATTATTTGTTCTGGACAAAAATATGGCTAGTACATTCCCACTCTCAGTCTAGCGAGAGACTGGTGCCAACAAAGCCAAGTCAAGTCAGTGTCAAGTCTCTCTTCCCTGTATTTGAAAAGTAATTTGGCTTTAATCTTGGACGGCAGGTTAAAATACAGTTAGGGGCTCTTGAGTAGTTCTTCCTCCAGAGTAGCTCCGTAGAGGGGTAAGGCCCTGAAGTGCATAACCTGTATGTCTCCTTAGAGTGGGGATGGATAGAGTGTAAAACGACCAGACGTTTGTGCTCTGGACCAGAGAACAGCTGAGGGAGAATTGTGTTAGCTGTGTTGTATTCCTTTCATTTGCGGTTTTCTGCAATCTGCTCACAGCTTAACATGCTGAGATTTCAGGTGAGCTGATGAGTAAGTATTTTTTCAGGTTTTGCCCGTGTCTTTTTTCATCATATTGGTAAAGTGACATCAGAGAGGTTGTCTACAGGTGTCCCTCTCCACACAAGGATGGTGACAATGTCATCTCTTGCAAACAAAGGTTTTTGCCAGCTTTTGGCCTATCAAGTAGTATTGGTAAAGTCAGAAGGATGCTTAAGTGCTTCTGTACTAAATGTCACTAGTGATCCTCCAATTTTATGTGTGTAAAGGGGAAATAGGAGAGAGTTTTGGGGAAAATTTTTCTAAATGTTGACCRTCTTTGTTGTGAAGAGATCAGAGCTCTCTTCAGAAAGAGAGGCTGGGTGTCAGAGATTGATAAGTTAAAGAAAAACACRTTGTTTCCCTGTCACAATGCTGCAATAAAGCATTCCACAGTTCTCTCTGATGGTTTTGTTTTTTCTCAGTGTAGTTATCTGAGTTGAGCATATTCCTTCCTCAGGTTATTTGTGGGAGCAGATCTGTAACTCAAGTTACTTGCACTGATAGACAGAAATGGGATTGCTTATTTCCAGGGAATCTCCAGAAAAATCAATTGAAACAATTACGTTCGTAGTGATAGGTTTGAGGTAACTTGTAAAAGCCAAGAACAGGAGATTCCTAGGAGAGCAGAGAGTAGTAAAATTTGGCCCAGAGATCCGTGGATTAAGAGGTGGCCTCATATAGCAGCGCTACAGAGTTGAAAGCAAAGCTGATGTGGATTTGCTCAGCTGCTTATGGTTTTGGCTGGTTTTTTATCTCTTTGTGTCTTTTCTGTTTGTTGGGATAATAGTGGCCTGTTCCCCAGGACAGTCCCTTGTGCAGGCACGTCGACAAGCAGTGGTAGGCAGAGGTGGGCACAAGTGGCTGGGAGGTAAAGACTGAAGAGCAGATTGCTTTTTTCAGAGTCCACTTAAGGTGTTTGACAAGGTGTTTGCACTCTGAACACATGGTAAAAAAGGTAATTATGATAAGCAATTAAAAAAAAAAAATCACCAGTACAGGGGAGAGATCTTGCAAGGCTAAGTAAAGGGTAAGAGCAGACCTGTGCAGCAGGATTTCTTTTTTTAAGACTCGTTATTAAACAGATTTCACAGCAACATCTCAATTTGCCTATGTTAGGCTGAGCAGGTCTGATTAGCAAGCACTGCGGCAATGTATATGGGGGGAGTGTGGAACGAATGTCTGAAAATGAAAGCTTTAGTTACCTGATTCCCCCCCCTTACCGCTTGGTGGATTTCTTTTTCTCGTAGCAGTTGAAAGCCCTGGGTTATTGCTTTAACAATTAAGACTGTTTGGTAAGCAGATGTCACTTGAAGATAGAAAAGTGGGTTTCAAATTGGATGGAGCTAAGCTCCTGGTAATTACATGCCAGTTAGGCCAAATGCTGATCCAGCTCAAATCTAACAGGGTTTTTGATCTCCCAACAGTGAGCGATGCTTCCCAAAGCAGTTGATTGCTTTCTTTCTTTCCTTCTTTTAAAGGTTCAGCAGGACCCGTTCACCCGCTGGTGGATCCTTTAGCAGCTGGACCCCATTTGGCACGTTTTCCCTACCCACCTGGGACCATCCCCAACCCATTGCTAGGGCAGCCACCTCATGAGCATGAAATGCTCCGACATCCAGTCTTTGGTGAGAGCATTTTATGGTCCTTTACAAAGGTTGGCTCTTGATTTGAACTGTCATCTTTTCTTCTGGGTCTCAGCATTTCTTGGGAGGGGAGTTGGTGGAGTTGAGCTGTAACTTACGTTACAGCCAAAGGTAGCTTGGTTGGTTTTATTTTTTTGTTTGTTTGTTTTTTAAAAAAAAAAAGCTTCAGGGGACAACTCTCTGCAGACCTCATAGCAAACAAGTGTCTAAAAATGGGCAACTGTCTCTTAGGTACTCCTTATCCACGAGATCTGCCTGGTGCCATTCCACCTCCTATGTCAGCAGCCCACCAACTGCAGGCCATGCATGCCCAGTCAGCAGAGCTGCAAAGACTGGCAATGGAGCAGCAGTGGTTGCATGGGCATCCTCACATGCATGGTGGTCATCTACCAAGTCAGGAAGATTACTACAGGTGAGAGGTGCAATGAAGGCTTTTGGAGACTCGGAGGCGGTACGGCTTCCTTCGTCTTTTCTCCACATTCCATCTTTTTTCTTCTGAATTACTGCCTTTCTACTGTGTGCTGAGTTACTGTCCTGATGCAGTTATGGAAGATGGTGAAGCTGTCCTAAGACCTAATTTGGGCATAGGTGATAGGGCGAATTGGAAGCCAGGTCCAAATTATTGGCACAGGATGTAGACTAGTTGAGTCTTACATTGAAGAATTACCTCTGATTGGGGTTTTTAGTGCGATACTTACTATGATTGCTGCTTCCACATCTTTCTTCCTTGAGAACAGTGGAGGAGGGTGGGTAAAAGCTTTATAAGTGAGAAGAGGGGAGGGATTCAATAAATCTTAAGACGTGACTAAGGGCAATAGGAAGTTGGAAGGCGTGAATAATACGGATCCTGCATTACCAGCTGAGAATGCCTGGATGAATTATGTGAGTTCTTTCTCCCCAGCATGCTATATGGTGTTGATAGTAGAGCGGTTCTCTTCTTGGCCTACCTTATGTGGCACCACCTTACTTGCTGTTTGGCAATGACCACTGACAATATGTCAGCTAAGAAGAAAAAGCCACCAGCACCTAGCAAGGGTCATTCCGCATGTCTGTGGGTAGCAAGGATATATAGGAAGCAGCATATTAAACACCTGCCTTGCACCGCTTTACTCTGATGTTTCAGTCCTTGCTTCTGCTGTCCAAAATTGCCTGCTGGCCTCGTGCCAAGGGGGCAGCCAGTCTGCCTGAAGCTGACTGTCGTATCTGCAACTGCAGGTAAAGCTAAAGCGTGATGAGCTGGCACTAGTGATCTTGCTCGCGTGTAAGGAGCGCTTCAGTAGCAAAAGGTCGTCACTTCCTCCCGCAACAGACAGTGTTATCACTGCTGTTACAATGGCGCTCATCTTTGTGCTGAAAGCTCACAAGTCCTGTTGCAACCTCTGTTCCCTTCAGGGCAGCCGGGTGAGGTTAGCAGGAAGGCAGGCTATCTCTGAAGTGTCATGACACCTCCTTCGTTTTGTTAAAATGAGTTTTCTTTCTCTTTCAGTCGACTGAAGAAAGAAGGCGACAAACAGTTGTAATAAATTATTTATTTGTAATGCTGGCTATGGAAACCCCAGTCCTTGGGAAGGAGTGGAACATTTTTACATACAATAAGAGCTACAAAAGGAAAAGAATATCTTATAAAGATTTCTTTATATATTTAAAACAAACAACCACCCAACAAGTAGAGACTTATCAGCATAGTGTTCATTTGTAGAGAAGATTTCTCAAGACTGGTGTGGGTCTCCCTGCATGACAACGTATTCAGAAGCCTATTGAAAATACAGGACTGTGTGGAATATTCAGAGAACTTCCTGCAATCTTGGTTTTTTTGATTTTTGTTTTTTTTTTTTTTTCTTACTAGTTTGTTTTGAGTAGGTGCTAGAATCAGGTTCACAACACAAGTCACTGTGCGTGAAGAGACACTCAATGCATCTATAGCTATTTTAAAAAAAAAAAACAAGGATTGCAAGTAGGTGACATAACAAGCTCTGAATCCAAGTGCTATAATAATAAAAATCTACTTTTATTTTAATACATTGTAGGAAATCTTCATAATTTTAAAGAGAGCTCAGTTCTGCAGCATGGCTTTTTAAGTCTGTAAATAACTTTTTTGGGTAGAGGGGAGAAACAAAACAAAACAAAACTCCAGAAACGTTTATCTTGATTTTCAGTAACATCACAAATTGTGAATTCCTACCTGGTATTGACAGAATACAGAGTTGATTTTTTAATAAAATATATATATATAATTATCCCTTTAATTAAAGGGAATGATGGGTATCAATAATTTCAAATGGGTAAAAGCTTGAAATTTGGTTTGATATCAACAATAAGCATTAAAGGGAGCTGCAGGGATAATGTTGCAAATGACTGTTTCTGTTCTTGGTTTTTTGGTTTGTTTGGGTTTGTTGGGTTTTTTTGTTAGTGTTACATCTCTCTGTTCTGCAGATGATTTCTGTTGAGTTGGGTTTCTCAGCAGTACAGGTGTCCCTTGGAACTAGCTTACCCTTTTGATGCCTACTTCAAGGGTTAATTTTCAGTGTGGCCATAATACACTTCTTTCCTATTACCTTTTGAAACTTAATCTAATACATTGGTTTTAGACTTTAGGCAAAGGTTCAAAGAAATAATCTGTTCTAAAATCTCTTTTTAAAAATGTTCCGTGGCTCAAACTAGTACAGCCAGAATTTTGTATGCATGTGCATATTTTTGGAGGACGTGCTCTTTCTGGCCTCTTATGTTTGATATGTTCTTAAGAAAAGTGGATAGGCAACTCAGTTAGTGTTCTTAAAGTTGTTTTGCAAAGACCAGTCTGTATTTCTCTTTGACTGTTTTAGTTTTGTTTTTGTAAGCAGAAACGTTTTAATTGCCACCAGTGTTCTGTATCTCAGGAACTTACTGCTTTGGAATTAACCGGATATATGGACAGTAACATTTACTGACTCCCAACACAACAGGTCCAGGCAGAATAACTCCTGTTGGCTAGCTCCCATGTGGATGGTAAAAGGAGAGGAATACACAGAAGGCCAGTGAGCATCATTTTAGAGACAGCTCTGCTTACTGTCTAGGCAGAAATTTTTTTTTCACTGTTTTGCCATGGGTTTTCTTTGCCAGAGCAGAGGGTGATGCAACCAATGGACATCTGAATCTGCTGGCCATTTTTTCTGCTGGTGCATAACTTCCCCCCATTCTCTCTCTTAACTCACGAGTGCGCTCTCTCTGCTGTTGTAGACTGTTCAGTGTGATGGTTGTGTCATAGGACTGTACTGAGCCATGTTTGATAAACTTGTAGTTAATCATACATTCTGATGGAAGGCATGGCATTCACAGTGCTTTTTCCACCTCATGGGTCTCAAAACAGTGTCAGTGTTAGTGCCCAAAGATTACCATCGGACAGTTAGTAACATCAATTTACCAATTAAAAATATGCATTGGGGTATTCTAGGTCCACTTAAGGCAAGAGTGTATAGGAGAGAGAGGAGGACTATTTCAGCTGATGTTGATCTTCCTTTTTTCCTGTCCTCCATTCCAGATTTGTCGGTGCTAAAGAACTGCAATAGCATTTAATCAGTTCCATCTGCTATATTGGAACTCTCTGTGAAGGTATTAGGAGGAACAGCTAGTGTTTGTGAGATTTGGAAACCATGAGGTCAGTCTAGAATCGAGGATGGTAAAGTCTTCTTCAGTCAATGCCTGCAGTCGCTGTCTGCAGTGATTAGGTGAAACGGTTTTCTTCCGAGTAATGTTTTTTACTTTTGCTAACAGTGGAGTAGCTAGTAAAACCAGTCTGCTCAGCAGAGAGAGTGCCTCAGTTTACTTTAAAGGTCTAATT
The DNA here is from genome assembly GCA_035582835.1 of Phoebastria nigripes. NCBI lineage: Eukaryota > Metazoa > Chordata > Aves > Procellariiformes > Diomedeidae > Phoebastria > Phoebastria nigripes. The sequence continues at coordinate 4,420,770 of JAYKAV010003044.1, read as the reverse complement.
AGGCACACTTCAGTTAAACCTCCCCTCCTTGTTTTTACCATGTGGAATTTGGGAGTTTGGGGGAGTTCAGTCACTTCAGCCATTTCTTCTGATCTTTCTCTTTTGCTGTTATTTTTAGCTAATAGTACTTCTTAAGAAAAAAAAAAAAGCTAATTGCCTCCCATGGTCCTCTCTCTATTTTTTTTTTTCAGCTGAAGTTTGTGGTCTGTTCAAAAGCTCTATTCATTGATCTCTCTCTCTCTCTCTCTCTCTCTGATGATTTGTGGGACTTTTTTGTTCACATCATTCAGCAAATAAGCACTGAAATTCTTCCATTTTAGACCAGTGATTAACTACAATTTTACATGCAGTGGTTTTTGAAGCCATCTTGGTGTTCGATGCCCTGTTAAAACAACCCAGACCTTTTGATTTTCTTTAAGAAATCTCTCTTGTTTTCCTCTGTTTTGAAAGTTTATTTTTAAATTTTGCTTTAGTGTTTTTGAAACGTCTCTCTTGTTCTATGTCGTCATGGTTGAGCTTGTTTCACTGCACCGTTAAAGCAGAGTGTACATTCTGACTGCTACATTTATATATATCTTGAAGCTTAATGTATATATGAGTAGTTTGCCATGGGATAACACAGTGTAAACAGAGTAGAAACCCAGAAATCGTGACTTCTGTGTTCTCTCCATTTGAGTATTTTGTAATTTTTTTGAAATATTTGTGGACATAAATAAAACCAAGCTACACTACAGCAGCCAGGTTTTGCCTGCAAGCGAAATGTGTCTGTTGATTGTTGTTAGTGGGAAAAGAGTTATTTTCTTCTGGGATAATATGGGATGCCGGCATGGCCATCTTGTCTGTTTCAAAGCTGTCTTGTCTTTCTTGGCTTTATTTTTTCTTTCTTTAAGGTCATTTTGTTTTTAATATACAGTACACAAAACGCCAACATCGTGTCCAGTTCCAGAGTGTATTCTGCCTCCCTGAGGCACATTTATGCTCTAGGGCCATACTGCATAACTTTGGCATGTTTTTCCATAAGTTAAGCAGTCAAATTGTAAGAATGAATGTGTAAGGATGTTCTGGCTGTCATGACTTCAGGGGCTTTCTGTGTACAGTGATAATATATTGTAGCCACTGATCTGTCTGAGCACAAACAAGCAGTTAAGAAGTGTGTGGATAAGCTCTCGTTGCGTCAGCCAAAGAGGAGTAGAAAGACGAGACCTTCTAAATCGGAGAGGACAATTCCCCTAGTTTCAACAGAGTAGGAAAGACTGCATGCCATCATCTTCTTTTAAATTTGCCTGTGAACCAAAGCTGTTCAGAAGACATGCAAGGGAAAATGAGGCCTGATGACTCATGAAGTGTAAGCTTGAAATTAGATATAGTACACTATATATACCCCAGTAGCCGAGTTTTTCATGGGTCTTATTTTCCAAGAGATGTTACTTTCTGCCAGTAGAGTCATCTTACACACAACTGATGCGAGCTGGCGAGAGATGCATTCCAAAGGGATGATAATTGCAGAGAGAAAGATGCCCAGTAACTCGTCGTCTATTCATTGCCTGCTAAAAAGCTAAAATTTTCTTTCAAATTGCATAAAGTTACATGTTTGTGTACATTTGTAATGGCTCCCTGTCTTCCATGTATCAGGGATTAAAATGTATTTGTGTGAGCTAGCTGTTTGGGTGTTCCGTATTTGCAGTTCCTGATAATCCACGTCTCCAAAACTTCGGAAAATGTTGTGATGCCACAGAGAGATGTGGCGAGTATCTTTACACAATAAGTTTGGTCAAAAGGGAGACACGAAGGCTGCATTCTTGATTTGGTTCTGCTTTGGTTTTGATCTGTGATTTTTCAGAAATAGTGAGGTATTTTGACTCCAGTTCAAGCTAATTAGTTCTCTGAGTATAGTGAGAAAAGAGTGCCCTGTTGTTTGAGTGTGCTTGAAGCAGATGGAGAAGTATTCGTGACAAATTGCATGGGAGTTTGGAGCTGCATATTTGAAGAGGCTGCTCTATTTATACCCCGTGGCATTTTATAGGGGGAAGGTCAGTTCTCGTCTACTGGAAATAGCTTCTGAAAGTGCTTTTTCTGAGGCTGGCTTGAACATGTGCTATGGTATTTATTTTGACATTTCTTTCAGTTTTTTAATTCCTTGTACTTAACGTAGAACTTGAATGGGCTTAGGCTGCCCTCCCTTTCTTGTTACAGGTTCTAAGTTTCCAGACTTTAAATGATGAACCCTACAGGGACAAGGCCGAAGAGGATTTTTATTACTGCATAAATTGAACAATACAGTTCCTATTGCAATATTGGTCTTGTGTTAATGATGCCTTGCCATTGCAAGGGTAAAGGCTGGAAAGCCATCTGTCGCATGGCTTTGTTATACGCACATGACCAGACTTCATTCTAACGTCACGTCAGCTGTAAAAAGTAACATAAGGCAGTAGGGTTTCAATCCTTCCTAGGCCATGGATAGCTGCTTACAACTTACTCGTTGAGGTACAAGGAGAAAAGGTGAAGCCTGGCGTTTCGTTCAGGAATTTGATTTTCTGTTCTTTGAACATGAAAAAAGGTAGCTCTTCTCTTGCTGCTTGTGAAATTTCTGTTCTTTGCAGAAGCTCCTGTGCTTTGGGTTTGGTCCCTGAAGATCTTAAAGCAACTTTCTTTCTCCCAGGCGGTGGTAACGAGAGGCGGCGGGGCTGGGCCGCAGGCGGGGTCAGTGTGTGGGGGTGGGGGGTGGAGCTGAGGGGCCCGGCGGGGTGGGGGGGCAGCCCCGCTCCTCAGGCAGCGCCCGGCCCGGAAGGTTCCGGCAGCTGCTGCGGGTGAGTCCCTCAGGCCAGGCGGCATGGCGGCCTGAGGTAAAAGCTTTTCCCCTGCTGTGACAGGGAAAAGCGTGACAGAAAGGTGGTGGGAGGGAGTCTTGGGGCACAGCCTCTTCTCTGAGAGCAGCCGTGCCTGATTGCCTGTGGAGGGAAGCCCAGGCCTTGGGGTACACTGTCACCCGGCCCCTCCTGGCAGTGTTCYTTGATCCCAAAGGGAGCCAGCTTCCCCTCTGCCCCTCCTGGTAGTGTCCCTTGGTCCCCAAAGGAGCTGGGTCCCTCTGTGCTCCTCCTGGCAAGTATCCTTTGGTCCCTGAGGTAGCCAAGACCCTTGCAACCCAGCAGCTTGTTCTGTTTGCTCAGTTCCGTCCATGTTGCTGTCACAGGTGCTCTTCCATATGTCCCAGTCAGCTGCTTCTGCGTTGACAGTCCCAGATGTTTTTCCTCCGTTGCTCTTGTATGTGACAGGTAAGCTTGAGAAAACCTTGCTGGTGTTTGTATTGGGTCTTTTTCCAGGGTAGTTTCTTACCTTAAGTCTATCAGAAAGACTCGATGTCTGATGTTGGAGGGAAGAGCCTTTTGGGTGCCCTGCATGTACAGGCCATCCTTTGCAAACTACTGTTCTGCTTGTTTCCTTCTTTTACTTTAATGCAAGGTAATTAAGCCTGATATTTCTCATGGTGTTGACTTTGCAAAAACAAACTGGAGCAAAAGATAAAAACAACATAATGCAAACCACAAATCCCAGGTGGACAATTTAGCCAGGCTATTTTTTGTTCTTTACAAATGCTCATCTCTGTAGAAGTGGTAACTTGGCCCCTGCAAAATCAGCTACTTCTGTGTGTGTGTGTGTGTGTGTGTGTGTGTATATATAAAAAGAATGTGCTTCCCTGCCCTGTTCCTAATCCCCATCCTCTTTCCCACTCTCTCCCTAAAGAAAAAGCAAGTGAGGGAATCTGGCAAAAAACATTTATCTGCATAAGCTCTCAGACATTTTGCAAAACTGTATTCTAAGAATGGTCACCCGTGGCACCTGACAGATGTACCGGTGAATATTGATGCAGTGCAGGTTTCTGGCACAACAGAAGCATGTCTTCCTTGGTCTCACAGATGAGAGAAATGAGTCTTCCCAATAAATATTGTTCAAATCCACTTTCTGGTTGGATGAGTAGTGGGAAGGGTTAGGCTAATCTTGCATTGCAGAAGGGGGAAAAGGCACTACAAAAAATAGCACTTAGTGAATGGAGGACACTTGGCAAGTAGAAGTCACATCTAGGACAGGATTTGATAATTCCGTTGCTTGCACACCTCTTAGGTTTTGGAAGTTAGAGTATGTAAATTTTAGGGCACTAAATCAAGCCCAGCTTCAATGTAAGCATGAATAACTTTACTGATTATTAATATTAATGAAGTAGCTTTCCCTTACACCAAAGCACACTTAGGGTAACTCAGAAGTACAGATGTCAAAGTGAAAGACCCGGAAAAGATTCAAGCAGTGGGTCTTGTTACCCACTCTTTTACTCTGGATGACTTTGGGTCTTTTCAGTTTCTGAATCTTGTTGAAATTCCATTTCATTATTTGATAGCTCTTTAAATATTTGTCCAACGTCCTTACCTGTGGCAATGTCACCAGAAAGAAGCATGCTCTGCAAAGTTGTTGCTTAGCTTATGAACACTCCRGTCTCTCGCTATAGCTGCAAGGCTGAGTTTCCTGCGCCAGGGAACGTGTGTAGGAGAGTAATTACGGAATAAATTGATGCACTGGCCTTGGAAAATAGCTGTGCGTGATGTCAATGGAGTTGTATTTCACTTTGCCTGGGGTCTTGGTTTTGCTGGAACAGACTATTAGTCAAATCTGTAAGATGGAAATTTCTCTGGCATTGCAGCTTGTTTGCATGAACCCTAATTACAAAGTCTAGGCAATTACAAAGAATCTAGTATTCTTGGCCTGGTAACGTGGTTGAATATATGCTTTCAAAATACTCAGCCACAGCTTCGTGGGGGGTTTTCCTCCCACTAAGTTGATTGTTTTATTGTCATCTAACTGTCACCGTTTTATCCTCCTTTTGGCTTCTCTCTAGTCCGTTCCTTCACAGCTTAATGCTTTTTATATAGTAGCAAATAAAATGGATATCAATAGCAGTATTTTAAGAAGCACAGGAGGATGCTCAGTAGCAGGGGAGTAAAGGAACACACTACCCAGTTTCCCTAAGAAGCTCCAGTGAGCTTCAGCACTTCATAACGCCGAGGGTTTTGTTTGTCACCGAGGGAGTGTCTGTGACAGTTTATTGGAAGTAGGGGGAGAGGATTAACAGAGGGAATTATTTAACAGTCAAAGTGTCCATTTTGAAATACCTGAATTCTGTGGGTGCTCTTGTTTTTTTTCTGTGAAAGGGTCCGCTCAGCCCTAAATCTAGTGGACAAAATTGCACCATGTCCAGTGTATCTGCCAGCAAGGTCTTTTTATGTTGCAAATGTTCCTCTAGCCACTGTTGGAGGGGTGGAAACATGAAGGTAAATGAGGATCATAGTTTGGACTTACTAGCACTGTTTAGATACACGGCTACTAAAGATATGCGCTGGGAGATAGGGAAATACTCCCCTTCTAGCTGTTTTGTTGGGAAGGATGACGAGCTTGAGGAGCATGTCAGAAGGAAGGCTAGAGAGTGTCAAGTGTTTCAACAGTTTCTGGAGCTTTGGGAATTTTGAAGGGTTATCTTCAATACATATGCAGATCCCTATAATACACTGTGCCCTTGTGCCAGCGCATTTTTCACTTGGCTCCTGGTGCCACCATGTTACTTCTCAAGAAGAGAAAAACGAGTATGATGCTGATTTTGCAGAATGAGCAGATGCATGTTTGCAACTGCTGCCACAGTTTGAAAAGTGTACAAGTGTCTTGTGATACAGAACTGAAATGGTTTGTAAAATGCTGGGGTTGACATAGAGCCACTGTGAAGTGTCTCACCGCTTGTAATAAAACAGCATTTAATTAAACATTCTATCATGTCCATGTTCTGTGCTGATGTACAGGGAACCCTCCAGGTGAAGGCAGGCCATCAGGAGAGCAGCAGGGAGGTTTTCTGCAGCTGCCTCAGCATATGGGGAAGCTTTGTCTGCATTTGTGTAGGTTGTAACTTGTTCTGAGTTGACCTCAGACTTGGAATCTGAGCAGAGACTTCAGTCCCTAGGGTGGCACTGAGCTGTAAGTACTAATTCATTCAGATGACAATACTTAAATAATCCCCTGACTATATCCTGTCTCRGAATCTGTGGCACATCTTTACTTTGAAACTATTAATGAGTTTTTTTGGTTTCTTGCCCCCTTTTGACCTGCTTTTTTTGGCTCAACAGGAGAATGTGCTGGACCTAGAGGGTTTGTAATCTGTCTGTCCTTCGTCCATCCAGCTGCTGCATTAAAGCCTGGGCTGTCCTGAGTTTTACTGTAGGTGGTATTGATTAGGGAGGTGGAAATACTTACTTTTCTTCCCCAGCTGACTGATTGCAAGATACTTGTTTCTTGCATCTGTTGCTTTTACTCTTGTAACTATTGTGTAGTGCTGAAACAGGACAAATTTCTAGCACAGACAAGCCTGTCAGTGACAGCAGCAAAAAATGCAGGTCAGTTATTGTTCCCTGACATTTCTGTGGTGGTTGGGGACATGGATGCCAAGGGCAGTGAAAATCCTTGTCAGATCTGTGCTCACTGGGGAAAAAAAAAAAAAAAACCATTAAAATAGGTACCTTTGCAAAGCACTTCCACTCTGTCAGTGCTGAAGCAATGTACCATGCATTTCATTTGTCAGGTGTCTTGAAGACTTAGAGTGTAATGAACTGAGTAAAGGCTGGAGGTAGAGCTTATGTGGTATAAATTTGTGGTGGTACTACAGTTTCACAGCAGCATTGAATGAAGTTCATAGCCTGGTGATAGAAACCTCTGTAACTGTTCRGTATACACAAAGCAGGGCATTATAACAGAGTTTGTGCAGCTTCCAGACGTAAGTTCTTTGCTGTTCTCCCTGATGTGATGATAACTACTCTCCTTTCACCTGTTGACATTGCTTTGCTACAGATTACGTGATTCCAGACCACAACATGCTTGCAGTGGGACTGTAGAAATATTTTTCCCTTTTCATTCTGTGTTATTTAAAGCAAAGCTCCTTGACTTTACTAATTTCTTCTGGAGACAATACCTGGGGCCAGAAACTCTTGGGAGGTGCTGTGACAGAAACGCCTTCATCTAAATGTAAATGTTGCTTCCCTGCCTCAGGCTGCCTTTAAGAGGCTTTTTCTGTGGGAAGCAGCTACAAAGTAATGGTCCCAATCAATTTATTCGTGTCAATAAAAGGTCTTTTATATGCTTATTTGAAATGTATTGTTCTGGGGTGATAGGACCACATTTGTTTTTTAAGCAGGTGCCTTGGATGGAATGAGAAATAGGGAGCATAAAGTAGCGGGAAAAGAAATTGTGTAAGGCTTGTTGCAGTTGTGGGGGGGTGCAACTTGGGCTCTTGAGTGCAAAGGGTGGAAAGAACCAAGGTGCCTTAATAGTGGGACACAAGACAGCATGTGCTGGGTAGAAGTGGGACAGAAGTCCCCTGGTGCGCCTCCCTGTGCGCTGGGACAGTCTCTTTTGACTTGGGTTGGGGGTTGAGTAAAGGAGTTCAATACAGAGTCCCTGACAAAGACAGAAGGAAAGATTTTCTGAGTCACTTCAGTGAAGTAACACCTGCTTGTAGATGAGCATCTTGGGCAAAGTCAGATTGAAATTCTCTTATCGTACCCCCTCCTGTCTAGTTAAAAGGCGAAGCAGGTAAAGAGGTGCCACACCAAAGTGCAAAACATAGCTCTTTCTTTATATATTTCATTTTCCACATCAAAGTGTGATTTCTGTATGTGCGTCTCCTGCCAGCACCACCTATGAGTGGTGCCTTGTATGCATGGTATTTCATTTTCTTTTGACTTGGACTTCAGTTTGAGGTAAGCTCGCTGTACTGTTCCTGACAGCGAGAGGCTAATAGCCCTAGGCAGGTGTTGATGGCAATTTAACTTACTCTACCAATGGATCTCAGTTGCTGTAATCCTCCCTGCAACTCCAGGCTTTTATTTCTCTGAAACAGCATTTTGGCATTCATGACAAATTACTTAATGGCCCATTGCAAGATACATCTGTCCCACAGGGCCTGGGCTGATGGTTTTGCCGATCTGTCCCACAGGACCTGGGCTGATGGTTTTGCCGATCTGTCCGGGTGCTGTTTGGTTCTGCCACAGATCCCAGTGCTGGTGTGCTCTGCCTTTGTTTCCCTGTATATTAAACAGAGGTGAAGATACTGACTTGCTCTAAATTCAGGTTTTGCTCTTTCAAAAGAGCTTTGAACAGATGGATTTCTACTATTTGTATTTGTGCAATATAGATGGAAGAGAACTTAGTGTTAGTAAAGGGTTTTGAGACCCTTGAATCCTAATGGCTACAGAATTAATAATTGCAGTCACATGGTTTCAGATGTGATTTGAACCTAGGTTGCTGGGGTTACTTACACCTTCTACTCTGCTAATAAAGTCCTGTAGTTATGTGGTGTGGATCTGGCCCCTAATGCTCTGGAGCTGGTGCTTTGGAGGAGGCAGTAAGATAATGCTTCAATCTCCATTGCTCTTCTTCAGTGCTCCTGAGCAATTACAGGTTGGAGCATATAAGCATCTATTCTGAAGTGGTCCATCGAGAGCTTCTGGTTACACCACCATAAAGTAGGAGAAATGCTGTTGAGTTTAGCTGGATTTATTTGGAGTAATTGAGAGCAATGCTTACAATATTCTAACTAAATGTGTAGTCTCTGTAAGACGAAGAGCTTGTTCACGCAGTGTGCGCCACGTTGCATAGTCATGTATGTGCTCTGAGGTACTGGGGCACTACAGATGATGAGCTGAGCCTTTGCTGCAACATTTGGGAAGCGAAGATCTGGGTTTGCACTTCTTACATTATTATGTGTTATGTAATTACTTGTATTACTTGTTATGCCTTTGCAATGGATAAGGTCTCTCTCTTAAGAAGATGGCTGGCTTATTGGCTGAGGAGTACTAACTTTCAGGCATCTCAGCTCTGTCCCCTCAGAGTGTCTAGGTATGTGGGTGCTTCTTTTTTTATCAACAGTCTGACATACTGCTGTGCAGTGTTCCTGCAAACTGCAGTGCCCTGTGTATTTTTGCATGTGCCAGACTGAGTTCCGAGTCATGTAGAGCAGACACTCTCAGATGATGGGGGACTGGGCTGTTTCTGGCTGGGCCCCCAGGGCTCTTGTCTGACTGATTTTTATTTACAAGATTGCAAATAAGAAAACATGAACAGTTGGCTGATGTCCCTGGCATGCATTCCTGTGCCCAGCTGRACTGCAGGGACTTGGCAAAGCTGCCTTTACAATGCCTCCTGGCTACTGGAGTGCTGGCCCTGGGGCAGGGAAACTCCCTCGTCCACCTTGCGGGGGGGAATAGAAAGGACGGTGGCATGAGAGGAGACAACATCTGAAGGAAGACCCAAGGGATGTGAGGGGAGTAGTCTTGCACTAAACAGTTGTCCCGACTTCAGCCCTCAATGTGATTTGATAGTTTCCTGCAGCAGTTGATTTCTGTCTGTGATTCACCCAGGTTTTTCCCTGTCCAGATCAGCGTGAGACAGCTCGCTCCTCCTTCCAGGAGCTACCCCCTCTGGACACTGACTGGGCTTCCCGGTGACTCGGGCCAGGCTGCAGGTTGTCGCCAGGGCCCGGGCTGTCCCTCTGCCAAGGGTGCCCTGGGAAGCCCTGGATGCCATTGCAGCATTTGCCACCGGATGGCAGCAGATGCTCGGAAAAAAGGAATTCAACCCTCAGCTTTGAGCATTGAGTTTCCAGGAAAACTTGAGGAACTCACAGTAATTATCGTACTGAAGGCATGGTCAAAAAGCAAGACTTCCACAAACCTTGCAGCATGGGCTTCCTCACAGCAGGGGAGAAGAGGCCTGTGAGATCCAGGACCACCTGCTCCCACACAACACTGCAAGTCTGTGGCTTTCCTTGGGTTTCATTTGTTTTGCAAAAACAAGTTTCTGTTGCCAAAATTTCCCAGCTGCTTCCTCTTTTTATACCCTCGTGGCTGCGCACTGTGCACCTTTTATCTGGCACTGCAGAGTGGTCGCAATTCTCTTGCTTTGCTTGTTCCACAGTAGGGGCTGGGAGACACAGACCCTTTGAGTGAGTTGCTCTGTGTGTGTGTGTGTGTGCACATTTATATCCTGGGGGAATGCAGTCTAGGAATTCTTGTCTGGACTCCTGACCGGCTGTGTGGCCCCGTGCGAGTTGCACCACCTCCTGGTGCCTTGGTTGCCCTCCCTGCAAGTAATGCTTTTGATGCCCTTGTATGGAAACAGGGATATAAACACAAGGCAGCTGCCCTGAGAATATTTGTTTCTTTTAGATGGCCTCAACTCCGGCTCACTCTTGAACTTGAAAAATACACAAGCCATGCAATAATATTTAATAGAACAACCCCAGCTAACAACAGCCCTCTTCTTCCACACTATTCAGCAGCTGGGTGACAGCACAAGGGGTTTTCTTCTAGACTTTTTGGCTTTCTTGGTTTGGCTGTCACAGCCTCTTGAGAGCTAGCATTTGTCTGGAGGGCATGCCAGCGTGCCTGTCAGTTACTGCTGAAGATGGATGTCATTTATCAAGCAGATGTACTGCGGTGATCAATGGCTACTGTCAAACAGTATTGGTCTAGTAAGGACCGGTCTCTGTTGTATTGGTAGAGGATGCCCTACATAAARTGCTTCTGACCTTATTGATTAGTCCTCTCTTTTTTGCGCATGGCACCTGTGTATCGAGAGGGGACCTATCTCAAGATGTCTGACAGGGAGTTTGGCTTTCTGAAAGTTTCCCTTGTAGTAATCCTGTCTCAGAGTGGGTGCCCAGCTCCTGGTGTCAGAGCACCAAGGGGCTTGTGGAGTATGTCCAAAACTGGTGTGCATGGACTGTGCTTGGGCACAGCTTCAATCTGTAAGCACCTGCAAATGTGGAGCCAATTATGCGCCGCCCAGTCCCTGACAGTCTGCAGGACTCAGTAGTGGTAAAGGAGGTCAGAGCTCCAAGTTTGTTTGATGTGTTTGGTAGATAGGACATTTGTTTGCTGATCTGGCTGCTCCAGTCAATGGCACTAGCATTTTCTGTTGAGGCCAACGTCCAACTCCCTTGAAAATCTCTGAGGATCTGGGCAGCAAATGAAGTAAGTGAAAGCATAGGCTGTTGGGCAGCAATGCATGGAGGCAGAAAGGCAGGCAGTGAAATAATGTGGCGGGCAGGAGTGTTACATAGGATGCAGAGGGTTCTTTGGGGCAGGCAGGAAGAGGACTGCTTTTCTTCTACATGGCAAATACTTTGTCTCCGAAAAATCAATTTTAAAAGACAGAGAATGATAGTAGGGGCCCACTTTGACAGTTCCTGCCATCTCCCCTCATTACTTCCCTGCCCCCAAGCCCTCCAAACCTTACAGTGTTGCAGGGCTCCCCTAAAAGTGGTTCCTCCTCAAGGGTAGGAGTTGGGATAAGGTGGTTTAATAGAACAAAACATTTCAGTTGAGAGGCAGGTGTGGAGTCTTTCTGCAGCTCCGGACCTGCTCTAACGTGAGCCATACTGCTCCCAAGCATGTCAGAGTCAAGAATACTTGAGGATGTGACTTGGTCACAAACGCCATGCAACTCTATGCTGAGACGTTTCATTCCAAATCACAAACTGGGGTCTTCGCTGCCTCCTCTCTGTGCATAGCAGTGAGGTGAGGTTTTGGTGTCAGCTCAGCCTGTCGGTAGTAGCCGAATTTCCTGGCTGCAGATGATACCTGTGTGTCTGTACATGAAATATGCAATAATATTTTGTGTAACTCTTTTTTTTGTATGTAAAGGTTATTAAGAGATTGTGGCTAGGTGACAATATCTAAGAATTATTTAAAGTAAATTAATTAAGGTAGTAATTAGCTATGTTATGCAATATCTCTAATTACTGGCATTAGGGAAGCTCTTTGGGGGTAGGAGTGGTGCCTTGCCTGTATTAAGAATACCAGCAGCACTTTGTCAATGCTACAGAAAAATCGTGAGGGAACAGGAGCTCAGAGCAACTGTGTTGCTCGAAGTCCCTGAGGGAGGCAGAGGGATCTGACAGCAGGTGCCTGGCTCCTGCCACCTTCAGTGGTCTGTGTTTATATAGAAATGCATAGCTTGTATGTGTGTGTAGCACTGCTTGTGCATGCAAATCTGCCTGCAAAAATGTCCATAGGGGCTGTTCTGGGTGTTGATTCCAAGCTTTGAAATGCCTTTTCTCTTTGTCCCAGTTTCTTTTTGTCCTGCCTCTTAGCTTATTAGGAGAGAGTTCTGTGCTTATCAGGTTGTCTGATCTTGGGTTTTCCAAGGAAAGCAGGCTCTGTCTCCCAGGTGTGGGAGTGCTATTGCAACCTTCTTGGCACCTTTTCTGAAGACCAGGGCACTGACCCTTTGCAAATAAWGTCATAAAGGAGGGAGGAAGTTCTCTGAGTTGGATCCCTTTTTAATTTCTTCTAACCCATCTGTCTAGAGGTTGTTCACTGCGGTGTGTCTCCAGCCCTAGCTCTTTGAATGGAAGTGTTTCATGACCTTTCCCCATGCATCTATTTTGCTGGGCAGCTCCAGGATTTGAGAGAACTTGGCTACTGCAACATGCTCTCCTGAGTGCTGTTTACTGATGACAGGCGCTGTGAAGGCCAAGGAAAGCTCCCGCTCGGTTTTTCATTACAGCCATTGCTGGAGCTGTTGCTGGAGCTCCTGTGGGATGAAGGGCATGGGGAAATTACATCACAAAGTTTGCTTTTAAAGGGAGAAACACAACCTGTTCTGCCTCAGTGAAATACCCATCAGCACCCCTGAAAGGCAGGGAAAAACATGTTACAAGTTCAAGGACAAGGCTAAATGTTCTCCAACTGGGCTGCAGTCAAAGAAGCCAAGCCTAATAAGCCTCTAGCCTTGTTTGAAATGCTAGGTTCTTATTTTATAGCTGCAGAGGCCAATTTTACAACCTGGTCGGCAACTAGTACGTACTCTTGCATAGTGCATGAATGTAGGGGAGTTTGGGTGTCGTAGATACTTACGGATGTAAAGTAATCTGGCTATCAAGTGCCAGAAGTGTCTCTTAAGTCTTAGTTGCTCAGTCAGAAGTGTTTAGCTTTGTTCTTTCCATGTGGTTTTGTTCGAGACAGCAATGAGGACTACGCCCTGTCGCTCCTATGAGAGTAGACAGGAACAAATGGCCCAGGGACAGGAGTTTGCAGCAGGGTCCAGAATCAGTCAGCAACTCTGGCTGCTTCTATATTTCTTTGATTCAAAATTAAGGAGGTAGTCTGTGCCCCATTTTTAAGTCTGCTTATACTAAAAATGGCTGCTCTGGATCAGTTTGGGGTATTTTGTAGCAGTTTGGAATGGGTGGAAGTCCATACCTCTTCTGCTTGAACCTGTTAAGTTGTTTGTTGCCAGAGGTCACTGACAGCCCCGCAGGTACCTCTGGCAATATTCACCAGCATGGGGGAGGGAGACGAGAAGGTGGAGAAATGGATGTGGAGAAGCTGAGATCATGTCACTCATACCCTTTGTTTCTGTCACTGGCCCAGACAATTCCTAGCATGCATGTGTTTTGCACCTGCTCTTTTTTCTAGACTGCTTAAACTTATGACCTATTCTGACTGAATTGCTTGAGCACAGAACAACAGGACTTTAGCAGAGGGCGTAAGGATGTATGTGCTGGGACATGGGAAGAAATATAATGTGCCTGCTTTTCAAACCTTTAGTTGCAGCAGGGCAGAACCATCTGTGTACAAGGTCTTTCTGCAAAGATGTCCTCAGACCTGGGGCAAGGAGCAGGAAGTCTAGTGTCAAGAGCTGGTGTGTATGTTCATAGAATCATAGAATTGTTTAGGTTGGAAAAGTCCTTGAAGATCATCAAGTCCAACCGTTAACCTAGCACTGCCAAGTCCACCACTAAACCACGTCCCTAAGCACCACATCTTTTAAATACCTCCAGGGATGTGACTCGGCCACTTCCCTGGGCAGCCTGTTCCAATCCTTGACAACCCTCTTGGTGAAGAAATTTTTCCTAATATCCAATTTAAACCTCCCCAGTGCAACTTGAGGCCATTCCCTCTTGTCCTATCAACACCTATGTTGGTGTAGTCTGTCACAACTGTCCGAATCCCAGCCAGGTGGAAGTTAATCAAGAGCAGCCAAAAAGCAAACCACCTGATTACTCCACAAATGAACTTGGAATGAACAAGCATGTTGCTAAGAAAGAGCCTTCTTTGGCTTTCATGTTGTCCTCACAGCCAGGTGTTAACCCTCACCCTGCCAAGTATGTGGGACCGTTTAAGCTATGCCCTTTGATATTTAGCATCTCCTATGCTAGGGGCCTATGTTTGTAAAGTGAGAAAGAGCAAGACCCTTGGCCTTCTGCCCAGCATGTGCATGGCATCCAGCTGGTGGCTTTTCAGCTTTTATTTTTAATGCAATCTTTGGTGAGGAGATAAATGACAGTCCCCCATTCTGCCATGCACCAAGGAGCACATCTCCCTCATCGCCCATGCAGGAATGCTAGAGCTGTAGATTTCTCCTTTTAACTTGCCATTAGTGTTTTGGTGGCAAAAGGTGATTTGACTGGAGCCGGACTCACAAATCACTCATTTGTTTCCTGTGAAGAACTGCTCTGCGGGGTCTACTCAAGAGTCCACCCTGCAGCCCACCTGCTCAGCTCCTTGTCTTTTGCAGCATTGCTGGTGGGGAACAACTCATTCATGTCACTCTGAATGCTTGTGGAGGAATGAAAAGATTTATGACCTTCTCCCCTACTCCCCATCAACCTCTACTGTTTTCTTCCCCCACCACCACCTCTGCCTTCCCAGAGCTGGAAGGTCAGAAGTTTAAATCCCGCTTTGAGCAACTCCTGACTTGCTACCAGCTCCTACACATAGCTTCTGCTGGTTGCATTTTAGCTATTTCCCTGGAACTGAGCCTMCTTAAATGACTTCTTCATGTATCCATATATAAAAACATCCTTAGAAGGGCCTCCTTTGAGTTGCCTTTTCTGTATTGATACATGGCGTTGGCCAAACTATTCTTACCTTCTCCTGCAACGGATGAGAAATGGCTGCTGTTAATTCTGTTTAATGACTGAATTCACTAGGTGAGCTCATCACAGCGCTCTATTCACTTGTCTAAGATCTGCTGTATTGTAAATACCTTTTTCAGTATGAAAGTCCCTTCTGCCATTTCTGATGTCCCTGGTCCAATACCAATATTGATTGCTTATATACAGGGAACAAGATTTACTGCTTATTTTCTGGAGACATTTCCTTGGACTGCAGTACCATCTTTCTAGCTTCCAGAAAATGCCCTTTCACTTAGCTTTTACTGCAAGGCTCCCAACCACTATCTAGCTCCTGGCAAGTCCCCCCCATTCTACATTCACGACTTCACCTCATCTTCTCCACTTTTGTCCTGAAGATGCAAAAAAAGAAAAAGAGTAACAACCATGGATTCACCCTGAAAACGAAATTCAAAGTCTGCATTTTTGGCTGGGAAAATTTCTTGACAGTATCAAAGGCAGAGAGATGACACTGAGATCAACACGGTTCAACCCTGAGCCAGTAACCAGCTTTTTGAAATGGACCAGAGAGAGGGGAAGAGAAGTAGTTCCCCTTACGTGTTTTCCTTCGTATTGCTTTTGCCACATCAATATATAGGCTTGGCCAATCTTTTGTTATCTTCTGCTTTCAGTGAAATGCAATATTAATTCTACTTGCCGATACCTGGACTTGGGGGTAAAATACATCTATTCAAGTGCTATGGTCTTTGGACAATCTATATGGACACTGAATCCTTCCTGTGAATTGCGAAGCACATCTATGTTCTGTCTAGATCCGTGTGCATACAAGCTCTGGAGAGACACACAGTCTAATTAGCAGTGATTGGGGAAGAAGCTCACTTGTTAGGATCAGGATACAATAAATAAAATATTAGCAAGAGGAGGTGGGTGAGCCAGGAGATATAAACAGGGCTGTGCAAAAGCTTTTTTTATAAAGAAACGCTGTGGGGAGCCCACAGTAAAAGGAGAAACTGTCAAAAATGCACACAATATTCTGTTTGCTGCCTGCCCCTTGGAATGCCTGGTATTATGCAGTCTTGGACTTCTGGGAAATCAATCCCATGCACATGACCGTGCTTCTCTTTTTCCCCAATAGCGAGGAAGGATTTCAGCACATGCTAGGGAAAAGACATGGGAAGCTTCTGTTAACTGGCTTGTGTTTCAGCATTTGTTCCATTCATTAAATTAGCCCTTTAAAGATACTAGTATAGGTTGTTAATGGTTCAATGGACAGCATGTGTTTCATGAGAAGGTTCATCTGCCACTGCTTGCTCAGTCTTTCTCAGTGCTTCAGCTTCCTCTTCTGTAGACTTATGAGTGGTATGAAGGTTGCATTAAGGATTGTTAAATGCTCTGAGGTCTTAAGTGAAAAAGATTCTGAAGGGGCCCAGAAGCCATGATGAAAAAAGGTTGTCCATCTGTCCTAAAGGAAAGATGTGTTGGATTTTAGTCTGGTTACTAGCAGCTTGGGCAAGAATGAGTAAATGTTGAGAGGGTTTGGCCTAAAAAAAAAAGCTTAATACTTAAAATGGGGCCTTTGACCCAGTCTCTCTTTTCTCTGTATGTATAAAACATTAAGGGGTGTTTTTGCCTCTGAGCGATGTGCCTGCTTGACAGCATCATTAGCACTGGTGTAGCAGGTACCCCTAGTTCCTTTCTTACAGCTGCTTATTCTGTGCTAAGGGGGTTTGTTCTGGATGGGTGATCAGGCTGGCCCACTGTTTCAAGACTGTCAGAAAAAGCAATGGTAAGATGTTTGTATGAAGGGTGAGAAGGGGGAAAGTTTTGTCTTGATTTTCAGTCCGTGGGTTCCAAAACACACAGTTCAATGAAAGTAAAAATGTTCAGTGAAAAGCGGAGACATCGAGGTGCCTCATAATCTACAGACATTTGGAAGTGACAGGCTCTCTGGTACTGACTGATTTCTTGGAGCATCTAGGAGGAGAACCGCTAGGTGGGGTACAACAAGGTCAAACAAGTCCTTCTAGGGCAAAAGAGCAGTTAAAAAATCATTTTGGTTCTTAACAGAAAGGCAGTGAAGCGACTAAAAAGCGGGTGTGATATGTTGAGATAATCTAATATAAGAAAGTACCCTGGAGGCAGAAGAAGCCATGTTTAAAACCATCAGCAGCCACTGGAAAGCCTTATCAGGAACAGCAGGAAGTTGGAATAATCAATCCTAGAAGGAACACAGTTCATTGCTGCAGCAGGTAGAGCTATGAAATATTTCACATCTTAGTAATGTGACTTGGGTTGTCCAAAACCCAGCAGCTGGATAAGACTTAAAAAAAACCCAAACAAACAAACAACCCAAACAAAAAGCAAAAAAAAAAAAAACACCCAACCTTGACTGTCTGCTGTCATTAAGGGTCACATGCCACTTTTCACAGGAGATCTCTGAATCCAAATGCTGGAAAGTAAAGATACGTTCTGCCAAAGAGCTTTGCTAGTTAACTGTATAGTGCATCTTTTGTGTATCATGTTAAACTGGCATATAATGTTGAGGTTTTCTGTTAAGAACTGCTGTACCTACTGTTGTAGCTGTGAAAGAATCATTTTCCTGTAGGATGCCTTGAGATGTGTGAGGATAGACTCTTTTTAATTGGTATGTTCAGACCTATGAGGCAGACAATTTATGAAGGTTTCCCAACCTCCTGGCAATCAGCAAAGTCTGGTCAGTGGCTGTTGCAAAGGAGGAGCAGCTCATTTTTCTCCTTCTATCTGTATTGCTCACTTCAGGGATAAAAATAATAGAAAATAGCTATGATGCTGGGTGAAGTCCAACAACTGGTGACTCCCTAACTTGGAATCCAAAGTAGAGCAAATCAAAACAGGCTTGTGTGATTTGCAGCTTGAACTTAGGACTCCTGAAGATCTGTGACTTAGAATTACAAAGCAAAGATTCAGATTAACCTTGCCTTTCTTCTAACACTGCACAGTCTTTGGTGCAAGGACTCCTCTCTGGGTGCTAGGAGTGCCTGGGTCGGTTAGACCTCCTTCTTGATACGTGCTAAAGTAAGACATACTAGTGTTCTGTATTGCATTGGAAATGTTTTAACCAGTTGTGTTCCTTAGGCAGGTAAGCACTACCCTTGTTCATTTTCACAAGTCTCAACCTTGTATGTGTGTATATATAAATATGTATGTATGTGTAGAGAAATACTTAAATAGTTGTATGATCTATGTTCACAAATATATATATGTAGAAGAGAGATCAAAAACCTGCTGAGTGAAAGAGTAGGAGTCAGACAAGGGAGGGAGGATCTGGTTGCGTAGTGCAGAGGTGAGAGAAGCTTTTCCAGGCCTGCTAGAGGAAACAGATAAGACAAACCATCAACTTTAGAGTACTAAAAGGCAGCGAGCACTAGCACATCTAAGCTTTCAGCCAGTGCTCTGATCGTGCATGACGGAAATGGGACAGAAGTTCAGTATTACCACTGGCTGAGCACGGGATAATGAGGACACAGACAACCACGGCTGGGCTCATTAGCCATTCTGCTGCCCAATTAGGCTAGGAGCTAATTGCTCATTAACGAGACCATACCTGCTGAGGCAGCTGGGCTTCCCTAGAATTCACGGCTGGAGCCACAGCAGAGACTGGGGAGAACAGAAGCAAGATTTGAAACCAAGGAAATGGAAAAACTCGTCTGCCACTGAGGAAGGTTTTTGCTGCCTCTGCTGCCACTTCCCGGGGACAGTAGTTCAATTCCTGGCACCGCTGCTGCCTGAAAGGCATGTCAATTAGCCCTGAGCTCCCACTGAAGGCTTCCTCTTCCTGGCATCCTACAGTCCTGATGCTAATGACGTGGAAAAGGAGTGTTTGAGGCGAAGATGCTGGGGAGTTTAAGGTGGAGGGTTATTCTGACCTATATTTCTCTCCTGAACATCCTCTGGAGAAGAGCCAAGTTTCTGACTAAGAGGAGGAGGAAGTGTGGTGATTTGAAACACAACAATCACAGACAAGGGTCAGCAATAGGATGTTGGAGAAAGCAAATTGCAATACTCTAGTCAAGTCCATCTCTGCAGGATATAGGCCGTATCAGCAGCCCCAGCAACATCTTCTGGAAAATGAAAGCTGGAAGTAATAATGTGCTTAACACCACACACATCAGCTGTCTTTTGACACAGACTTGTTTTATTTAGCAGTGAAAGCATAGCACCAGTGAAAGCACAGGGACTGCATTGCGAACAAACTTTTACGTATGTCCCAAGGTTATCTACAACACAGATAAGTATGACAGTCCATTGCCCGCACACTAGGCGGAGGCATGTGAGATGAGGATTTCCTGCCTAACGCTGGAGAAAGAACTTTTACTAACACTGAGGAGTCTTCTGTATATGCCCTGACATCCTGTAATGGAGGTCTGGGCTGGGTTTAGTTATGAGTTTGTTACTTCCCTTCCCTTTATTCTTTTTCCCACTGTTCTCTGTAGTGTTGTTTTGATGATTTAGGCTTTTTTTTTTTTTTTTTCCCCTCCTCTTCTTCACTAAAACAATACAGGGGAATGTTTCAGCATGGTCCCAGGTTTAACTGGTAGGTTTTTGCATGCGATGTTGGCACAAAAATGGGCTGCTTTTTACCCGGCTGTGAAATAGTATGTAAATAGTGGACATGAGAGAAATGTATTGCCTGTGTTACTAAGCCAGTTCTGCACTCTTCTCTGGCCTGGTTGCTGTTGGAATGAGTGTACTGGGCTCCAGTAGAATACTGGATTAAGACCCTGCCTTAGTTTCAGTGGATATGGGTGAAATAAAGTGAATGCAAATAGTTTTATATTGTGAATGTGTATGGGACACTAGCTGGTAAAGGAGCATACAGGGTGATGGCGTTTCCCAACCTAAGTGAYTCTATTTTAAATCTCAAAGATCTCTATCTTATTATTATTTTTACTAAGGATAGAAAATATTCTTGTCCCCTGTGAATAGGTGAAGAATTTGAGGCACTGAGTCAGGGAAGGATCTTGTATGCAATGCATGTTAAAGCTTGGAGACCCAGTCATTGTAAAGAAYCAGGCCTTTACTATGAGACATAACTGAATAGCTTCCTCTTCTCAGTGGCAGGATTAAAACCAAATGGCTTTATTTAATCAAAATAAGCTGAATATTGTCTCAGCCTTATTTATACAGCGTCTCTCCAAAAAACTCCATTCCAAGTAATTCACTAGCCRGCTCCATAGTGACACTGGCGAGGAACAGATACTGGTAGGGAGATATGAGGAGGGAATGATAGAGATTTTGGGAAGGTGCTTCAGAGCTGCAGGGTAGAATGCTCCTAAATGCATGGTAGTACAGTGTGCAACCCTGAATGTGGATGAATGAGCAGAGATGAGACAGGGAGTGATTTTTCAGGTGGCTAAATTCCACTTTTGGAAGATTTTGCGTAAAAATCATCAAAAGKCAGTGCTATTCAGTCTCTCAAGTGCCATGTTTCTCTGAGAAATGGGATTTCAGTCCCACAAATGCTTTGCTTCTGTTGAATTATTACTTAAGGTCTATTAGGTGAGTGTACTGAAAGCCTGTGGAGTGGTTTTGAAAACCAGGAGAGCAGTAATTGGGCTGGCTCCTACAGAGGCTGAGGAGCCGATAGCGCTGTTCAGGCGTCAGAAGGGGATGGGTGCCCAGCCTTTTTTTGTAGCATTATGTATCTTTTGTCCACTCAGCATAACTTTGTATTTTTCCGTTTGCCCCAAGCTATACTTGATGGGGGCTGGAGGCCATCTGAGAGCAGCAATGGGATTAACGCACAAACATCCTCTTTTAGTTTGCAGACTCTTTGTCTCAAAGGGAAGTAGAGAACCACTGGCTTGGGCTTCACACTCCTGTGTCTTTTGGAGCAGGCCCATATGCTTTTTCTGTGCAGAGGTGGCTGCAGGAGGGGGAATGGGGAGAGAAGGAATGCATTTCTCATTATGTGCTGCAGCCTCTCTGCTCTGGCAGCCTGAGAAGAGAAATTTTCTCTGCCTCCCCAGGCCCTCTRCCCCCTGCAGCTTGCTGATTATTTTTGGCTGAGGTGGAAAGCACAACCCTAGCATTTTTCCCACAGGGGAGTGACCGAAGCAGGAGGGGAGTGAAGCCTAGGCTGTTCTCTTTGTGCTCTTTCAATTAATAGCCATACTTTTGCATGTCTATAGCTCCTTTTCTCCGAGTACACCAAAGACCTTTAAGAGCTGTTAGGTCTCCCAGCCCACTGCAGTCACCCTCACCTCTGCTTAGCAGAAGGAGTGAAACTGAGGCGCAGAGACTTACTGAAAGTCACGCAGGGAGGCTGTGACTTTCCATCCACTTTGCTTAGGCTTTTTTTCTCAGGCTCTTTTCATGCGGTTGAAGGCCCTTATTCCCTGCTCTGACTCTGTTGTGCTGTGGTTCCCTCCTGGCTGCGTGGTGCTGTCAGTGATGCCTGCACAGCATTGCTACAACTTTTGAATGGGAAGGTTTCTCTGGGTTGTGCCTTCAGTGGTCTCTTAAAATACTTCTTGAAAAGCTGGCTCTGCCAGGCATAGGGTTGTAGCTTTTGAGGAATAGTGGCATGTATGTGGGAGTCAATTTGATGACAGAATATCCACAGAAGTTGCATTTAGAAAGCTGAGTGGAGAAGAAAGTTGTTCAGAAGTGGGGTCAAGGACACCCCAATGACCCTGTGAGTGGTGTCTACTCCCACTCACAGAAACCAGCACCTTGTGTGCAGGGTTAAAGCACAGAGTCGGATTTCCCGGGTTCTCCCCTCTCCGCTCCCCCCACTGCCACAAGGCAAACTCCCCATGCTTGGGAGCAGCCTGGCTTGTTTTCTCAGCTAATAGAAAGCACATGAGGAGCACCGTCAGGCATGGCGACAGCTGTTGGGGATGATTCTTTTGGGACACAAACAGGAATCGAATGCTGGCTGATCCCTGGGCAGAGCCTGTCTGCTGCTCCAGGCCTTTCCAGGGGGTGACTACGAACTCCGGAGCCCCCCCTCCAGCCCCAGCAGTGACTCACTTCCTCTGGCCTTGGCAGAAGCTCTGTGCGGGAGGGCCAACTTAGATGCTTTGGGGCATTAAACCTCCCAGATCTCTTCTTTCCTCTCCCCTGCCCCTTCTGAATTTGGCTTGTTCTACTCTGAGGGCAGAGTCCATCCATGTTTGATCTGTGGGGCCAGGATGGGAAGCTGCACAAAGGTCTCCAGCCAGAAGTAAATAGCATGTTGTAACATTCAAGCCAGCAACAACGCGAACCGCATTGGAAAAAGCGGAATATATGTACTGGCTGGGAAGTCACTGAGTGTGTGCAGCTAAAGGGGGCGGGGGGGGCGGGTGGGGGGAGATGGCTACTGATTATACATCCCGGTTTCTGGGGTTTGTTGACTGTTTGTTCACATCACTTGCTGGCCCCTGTTAATTTCCTGTTGCCTTCCAGGACCAATACACYGTCCTTGGATGGTAAAGGCTATCTGTGAGATGGCCTGGACTGGGTTTTACTTTTTCTTACTACTTGTCTAACAGATTTAGTGCTTGTTTCAAAGTCTGTTGTGCTTTGAAGCAGCAAAGTCTAGAATGGCAAGGCTGGAGCATCTTGGGGCATTGAGAGTCCTGGCTTTCTCTGAAGGGCAACCTGATTTTTCCCATCCTGACACACTAGATCCCAAATTCCCAGGGTTTGGTTTGCGTATGGTACAAGCTGCTCGTACCCTGCACTTGCAGATCTGCTTGCTGGTCTGCAACCCAGCCAGCCCTCTTGCTCCTGCTATTCTCTCTCTCTCTCTCTCTCTCTCTCTCTCTCTCTCTCTCTCTGTGCCAGCAGGCTGGTAATTACTGGAGCAGAACAGACAGGCGGAGGTGCCACAGCTCTGGCAACAGCAGACAGAGCAAGTGAGAAAGGAGCTTAGGAGTGAGAAAGCATGTTCCTCCTTGACCTCCTTGACCTCTCTGAAGGCTTGGCAATAAAACAAATATTTGGAAAGACCCCTAGATCCAGGCGCCATCTCTTTTTAAAGCAGGAGGGCTCTGTTTTAGGAGGCCTGGCTGTGTATGCAGAAAACTGAGGGAGGGTGGGGGAGGATGGTGACACCTGCTCCCCTCTTGGGACGCTCCAGTCTTCCATGGCTGTGCTCCAGAGCCATGTGTCACCCAGAGGAATTTGAACTGCGGGACGTGAAGCCTGGATGGCGCCGCTGCGGCCCCATCCTGGGGACAAACTCTGAAATTGGACCCTCCGCCCCCTTGCTCCAGCAGACTGTCCTGGCTGCCTCAGCAGACAGAGCTGGCTGCGCCCCGGGCAGAATTGCTAGGCTGGTCATGGAGGTCTCTTCCCCCACCCCCTCGCACCCCTGTAAGCTGCTGCCCCTTCTTCCATTGCCCTTGCCCTTTTGCACTGACGCTGCCCTTGGAATCGTGCCTGGCAGGTGGGATGTTGTCACCGGGGCTGGCGCAATATGGCACGGCTGAAAAGCGCTTGCATCTTCCCTCCTTCCATAAACCCTCACATTCCTTTTGTGGCCTCCGGGCTGCCTGGATACCGCACTCAGCTGTCATGGGATAATAGCCGTCGAGTCCTAATTACAAATCTCCCTGGCTTGATCAGAGGGTGGCTGGGCAGTTCCATCTGGATCGTCTCTCTGGGACTGCAGTGGGGGGTACTGAAAGGGGAGGGAGTGTAGGAGAAATGCTACACAAATGTCGGGATACTCGGAAGCATCCAGGCCTCCAGCCTGAGACAAAAATAATCAGCCAGCTCCAGGGGGCACAGGGCYGCAGGGAGGTTTGCTGAAGCAGAGGCTCTGCAGCGGAACATAATGAGATGTGCATACCTCACCCAGCCTAGCACAACCCTGCGCACACTGAATTGGAAAGGGCAGATGGACTTGATCCCAAAGCATCTCCAGGGGTCCATCCATCAATCCCTCTTGAGCTCCCCCTGGACTTCCTATAGTGATGGGGGAAGCTAAAGAGGTTTCATTAGCTGTAGCATCTCCAGTGGAGACTTTGCAAGACCTGCAGAATCTCCATGACAAAGCACCGACTGTGCACAAAGGTACCTGCAGTGAGGCTTCCGTTGCTGCCTCTCTCCAGCCAGCTGACTCCTCAAGGAATGGGGAGCTCCCAGAACATGTGCTCTTTGCTTTCCCTAGTGGCTGGAGCTGTCTGGACTATAATGGCACTGCTCAGAAAAGCACGTGAAAGAAGGTGCCTCCCAAGCGCATTATTGTTAAATGATAAGGCTCATTTTAGAACTCTCCATCCCTGAGAGAAAAGACCTCTTGTCCTGGAGGATTTTGAAGTGACAAAGGATCAGGCCTCCTGGTATTTCTCCCAGATCAGGAGTTAAATGTGGACAGGGGAGAGAGACCCTGAGGGCTGGGACTTGTTGAGCAAGGGGCAAAGAGAGGAGGTGTAGTTTTGTGTGCTAGTCCGTGCCGTGTTGAAGTGCACCATTACTCCCCACAAGCTCATATTTAATTGCTGTGTATGCTGGGGACACTAGTGGGAGGGATACTTCRGCATTTACCCATATGATGCTATTTTCTTGATATTAAGAGGCACGGTTCATTTAAAACCTGTGCAAGAATAATAYATGCAACTCACAAAGCATCAAAGGGTCTGGAGCAAAAAATGAATGTGTGGCAGGGACTGATCAGTCCTCTGGGGACTAATGCAGAATGGCAGTTCCCCTGCTTGGCTTCCCGCTTGTGCACCGCCTCTTTCCCCCGAACCTCCTCTCACCCCGACTCCCTGCAGGGCTCTTCTTCCCGGGAGTTATCCGAGGCCAGCAATGTGGCAGGGGCTGCTGCCGCCACCACTTCTGCTCCTCTTCCGCTGAGTTTAACCCAAGGTCAAGCAACATCATGGCATTTGCAGCCTCGTGAGTTCTTGAGAGATTTAATTTTCAAAGCGCTCCCAACATCCCCTGGGATAGACCTTGGCTGAGGTCCAAGGCCTGTGACTGCCAAAAGGAACTGTACTAGGCCAGACTGACAATAATAGCTTGCTTGCTCTATTCCAGCAAAGAAAGAAAGAAAAGAAAAGCAGTGGGGAAGAAGGGGAGGGGACCCAAGGACCTTTTGGCCTTAAGCAGGCTTAGTGGTGCCTGCAGCAAAGTGTAACCTACAGTTGACACGATAATAAAGCACACGAGGATGAGATGCATGTGTACAGAGTCTTGTCCCCTGAAAGACAGCTGCTGAAAATCTGCTGCCCAGCACAGAGGGGTCTGTGTGTGTCTCTCTAGGAGGAAAGAGAGTTTCCAGGGATTTTTCTCTTGGAAAACAGACAAGGGGCTGCTCTTGGTGCTGAGGGAAGCAATGGGCTTACCAGCGTGGCTATGGCCAGATAACATGTAGAGAAGCACTGGAGAAACTTTTATCCCCAGTCAGCTGGTGGGCTTTGYCAGAGACCTCAGTCCTGACCCGTAACGTGCTCTTCAGCCCCAGGCTCTGCCAAACGTGCATCTTTTGAAATGCTTCCGACCTGATTTGCTACCCTGGCTCTTTCAGTCCAAAGAGACAGCTCAGCCCTGATGCATGCTTTCTGCTGGTCCCACACTGGATTCCCCCTTTCTGTCCTGACAGACCCACTGTATTTCATTGCTGGGAATCCACTTTGRTTTCTGGGACTCCAACCTCCTCTCTTCCACCCCTGGGTTCTTGCAGTCCCTCTTTTCTCGTGGTTCTCAGTCTAGTGCAGCAGTTCAAAGAATAGCAAAGGGGAATCAGACCCAGGGATGTGTTTGAAACAGCCCTGTCCTGCTTTTGACCCTCAGAGAAGAGGTAACGGGCTGATGGAAGGTACCAGTAAGTACCAAAAATGGGTATGTTTACAGGCGAGGGGAGGCCTGCCAGAGGAGTATGGAGTACTCCAAGATGCAGGATGCTGGATGTGGTTTTTTGGGATTGTAGGGTTAGTAAGGAGGACATGCAAGGTAAGTGAGGGATGTTCAAGGATTTAGGATTTCTTGCGTAGATCATGATCCTTTCTAGAACCAAACCCCGCTCTGAAATTTCCTGGTATTTACATTGTGATCCAGGTACTGTTATTCACTGCCTGACCACTTTCATTCTGGTATACTTCGGAGTGYAGTTTTGTGTTCTCTGGCTGTTGTCTCAGCTGAGCATTCACTCCCTGTTGCTCCAGTCTGTCTGGGTTGAGCTGGACGGAGCTGCGTTTGCYGTTCTCGTTGCAATCTTCCTTGGCTGGACTATGCTAGGCCAGTCAGGGACTACACCCAGCAGTTGCTGGGCTGCACTRAGAATGGCCTTTGTCTATCTGTTTTTACTTTATTCTCTTTACAGTCCTAGAAGCAAGACAGGAATTAGGGAAGGAGGAGATGGTTATTTTAGATATTGCTGGTCACAAGCCAGCAAGCTGGGAAGGCAGGGGATGTTGGGGGGGGGAGGGGGGAAGTGGGGGTTTACTAAGTCTAAAATACTCTCATGTTTCTGTAGGCATGAATGCAAAACCTAAACCAGAGGTGGTTTTGACCTTGTAAAATGAAAACATGACGACTGAGCTATTGCCAAACCCAATCCCCAGCCGCCTGTGCTCCAGTCTAGCTCCGGTCCATCGTCCTGCCATCCCTCCCGGCTATCCTGGCAGGCAGAGGCAGCAGGAAGCTGGAGGCCTGTTTCTTCCCAGATGGGCTTTAACACTTGCCTGCAGCAGCCAGCCAGCTAGGGGGTAGGGGGTGGAGCTGTCTCAGATGCACTTAAACCTCTGCTCTGTAATCACGGCTTCCTTTGTAACTTTATTGTGCAGACCTACACTGGAATAGTCTGTGGAACCACGTTTTGGGCTCTCCAGGCAGGGAGTAGAGCTGCTGGATTTGTTGGAAGGCAGAGCAGCCAGATGGTGACAGAGAAGGGGAGGGGAGTTTGTGAGTGAGCGGCTCCGTATTCCAGTTTCCATTTGGGACTCTGCTACCATGAGAATGCCCTGATAGAGGCTGTCTGTGGCAAGCTGCAAAGGCCCAGAGCTGCAGAAGGAAGTGGGTAGGGACAGGGGAAAATGAGGGAAGGCAGATAGACATGGCCATGGCAGCATGTACTGGAATGAAAACTGATATATGCACTTGCATCTTCCAAAGAAAAATTTGGGCTAACGTTAGCTCTGGGTTGGAGGATGACTCCAGCCACAGAACGGCTTTGCAGGAGAGGGGTGGCTTTGAAGCTGTTTGGTTTTTTTGACAAGAAGTAGCAAACAGAACACCTATGTCCCCTTACAAAGACTGGGAGAGCTGGACCCCCCCAGAGGGTCAGGGAAATGTTATGACTGTCCTTGTCTTTCATAACACAGTGCCTMCTCTGAACCTGTATCCTGGGTATGGCTAACCCCGAGCTAAGCAAGATGAAGGTGTACAGGGGAACTTTATTCCCTCATGCAGCTCATCTTGATTTTTCCTTTTATTAGTTCAAAACTGTAAGTCGGCTGTTTGTGGTCTGGCTATCAAATAATTTCACAGGTACTGCTGATAAGGCTTTGTACTGAAGTGACTTACTTGGCAATGATGACCACAGTACAAGAACTGAATTGTAAGGATATAACTTAACATACAAGAAGAAATGTTACTTATCATGGTGTTACAGAAAGGATGTGTGGATTTGAGAGGAGAGGTTTTCTGATGCTGTTGGCTGTTTTTTGTTGGGTGGACAGATCAGAATTTAAGGCATGAATTTGACTACTCCCAAATCTTACAATGTCTCGTGGCAAGATTTTCACCAGAATTGGCACAGGCTGTGGCTTTATCGGTACTACAACAGGAAGATGTTTACTGGCTTTGAATCCACCCACCCCTAAACCAAATTCAAGGAGCAAATTCTTACGGAGGGGAGATATGAATGTGACCCTATTTCTACTCCAGAAATGTGTTTTGGTGTTCTACTCTGGATAATTGTATTGTATGGTCTATACTACATCTTCCTCCTGCTACGAATCAATAAATAACATGAGTATTGTTAGGTGGACTGAGTAGCCGCAGTTCCTAGCCATGTAAGTGGAATTTAGGAGTGCTCTCAGCCTGTCTGAAAATGAACACATATGGCTGCAAAAGTTAAGGTCCTGAACAACATAGGCAAGTAAGTGTCCTGTCCTTCCATGGGTCTCTTCTGGGTAACTATGGAGAGAAGGTTGGACAGGGTGGCAAGGTTTCTAACAGCAGGGCTTGGGTGCTGGGACTTGTGCATGTGGTGTGTGAGATCAGGGCCCGTTTTTTCCAACTCTGGCCTTAGCCCTTAGTGTTTGTCTTCAAGGAAGATGGAGTTTCCTACTGAGCATGTTAACAGCACACTTGGGCAAGTCAAGCACTGCATGTGATGCTGGAAATTAGTATGTTTGGGATTTTTGTTGTCTACATATAATGCCCCTTTTTTTAAAAGGGGTTGCAAGTATGGGGAACTCTTAGCTCTGAACATGGGGAAGATCAGCTATAAATAAATTTGTGACACAGCTACCGTATATAGCCAGAATGGCTGCTAAGTTTCCTGAAGACTGCAGCAAGTGGTTGTTTAAAAAAAAAAATCAGGGGAAGGGGGAATAGTCTTCCAAAATATGGAACACCTCATAAAGCTGGGGAGGTAGGAAACAAGTCAAGCAATCCCAGCTATGGTTCAAACTCACAGGAGGCATACTGTACAATACATAAAGCCCAGGGAATCAGCTCAGGATGCCAACTAATGAGCTTTTTAATTAGCTGCAATTGCAGGCAAGGTTTAAAACCCAAATAAGTAAGTAAATTAAAGATTTAAAAGGCTGAACAGAATCAATGAGGGGTCAGCACTTAAAATATTAAAATGCCAAAGCAGTTAACTTTACAGTAAGTTTGCAGTGCTGAAGCAGAGCTGTCCCTTTAAGGAAGCAGAAGGCTCTCGTTTTTCTGGTCTGAAGCCCTCTGGCTGGAACATGCCATCTGCAAAGATCCATAAATCATCCTGCACTCAGCAGTCTGGAGTCCAGCAGGGTCTCCATGTGTCCCGGCCCTTGCCTGGAACCTGCAGGGCGTTTTCTGCAAGCGGAGGGTCCTAGCCAGGCACTCCTTTTGGCTGCAGTCCAGGTGTTTCCCCCCAGCCGCATCCCGTGAGGCAATGGGAGTCATGGCCAGGAAACTTGCAGTCAGCTTGGAAGCCTTCACTCTGCTGCTCTGCAGCAGTGAATGGCCTGTGCAGATTGCACCGGCACTCCCTGACTTTGAACACTCTGGAAAGTCTGCTCGCATTATGGTGAATGGTGACAGAATGCGTGGATTGTCCCCCACCTCCCAAGCCATGTTGCCTCACAGCACTCTCTTCCATCCGAGTGCCTGACTCCTTCCAAACTT
This sequence comes from Phoebastria nigripes, assembly GCA_035582835.1. Taxonomy (NCBI): domain Eukaryota; kingdom Metazoa; phylum Chordata; class Aves; order Procellariiformes; family Diomedeidae; genus Phoebastria; species Phoebastria nigripes. The sequence continues at coordinate 4,391,510 of JAYKAV010003044.1, read as the reverse complement.
GTCTTTTGCTGTTTTACTGTGGGGTGCTCTGTAACCATTCTGATATGTCAGCCTGTTGTCCCTACCCTTTATCTGTGCCTATGAGTTGGTGTTCAGAGGCCTTGAAAATCAGATTGTCAACTCCATGCTTCTCACCTGCAAATGCAGGAGAGAGGCAATTGTGGAGACAATCTGATCACAAGTGTTTCATGAGAATGGGTTCCTTTTTCCTAATTGTACCTAGGGGGCAAGACAGGGTCAGGCTCAGGGACTGTAAGGTATTCAAGATCTCTTTACCTACAGTATCTGAGAGCTGTAGTCCTATTCAAAGGTAGCTCCTTTTGGGGGATCAGTGCACTTTTCTCATACTCACGTGTTGGCCCTCCTATTAGACACACAAGGATATAATGAGGAAGTCTATAGGGAGGGATTAAGTTTGGGGACAGGCTTAGGTTGTACTCCTGTCGAATCTCAGACTGGCAGTAGACTTTATCTCAGAGAACCACCGTGTATCCAAGTTGTCAGTTTAAATCTACAGTGACTCCACTAAGGCCAGAAGTGCTGAAGTGGATTTGCCTGGGTGCAAAAGAATGAGAATGTGACACATAATCAGAGATCGTTGAGAAATTAAAGGACGTGGCTCATATGTGGCATTAGGATTATGCAGTAGTTTTTGCAGCTCACCCATCACTCATCAGATTTGCAGGGCATTGTGGTTTTGGTATCTTTAGCAGTTTCTGTGGCTCATATCATGGTTCAGAGGGCAGCAAAATTGATTTAAAAGTAATAAAGTCACTGAGAAATTAAAGCGGTTTTAGGACCATTTTATTTTAAACTACTGTGGATGGTGTTAGCCTGATGTTTTGGGATGCTGGAGCAGCCTGCGTTGTACTACATCATATGTCTTGGTGTTCAGGTGTTTGTCACTAGTGATCTTGGTGTGGCTGCATGCACCTTGTGGGGTAGCTGTGCAATGACAGAGGCACCTGTCTTCTCTGACACAGTTGGATGCAGTGGTGTATTGTTGGTGTTCAGGGGAAATGGGGCATTGCTGGCAACAAACCACCACCTTTTTCACATTCTATGTATAACGTACGTGTCGGAAGCAATTCAAAATCACCAGGATGTCCCCTTGTGCCTTTGCAAGCAGGCAGAGCAAAAGTAGAAACTGTTCTTCATTATGCTGATGCTCCTGGCTGCCCTCAGGGATGGAGAATGCTAAACAACCTTAGTCCCCCAAGTATGAGGTGCTTTGGAGAGCCAGGTAAGCCCTGTAAGACAGGGCTGCCTCTGACTCTCTCTCTAAGTAGTTCTGTCACATAGGCAATAATCATATCTTACAGCGTTTGGAACAGAAGGAAATGAATTTGTCTGTAATCATGATGTTTTGTTAGGGTCTTTTGTCTGAAGATCTCAAACAGCTTTGTACATAGCAATTGATAAAGCCTTACTTTGCACTTCCAGGAAGATAAATATTGTCCTAGGGGAAGCTTGAGGCATAAAGAGGTCAAGTGAGCAGCCCAGCAGAGGTAGGCATTGACAGAGCTGGGGCTACAGTCCAGAATTTCTGGCATCCTCTGCCCAGATGTCAGCTGGTAGAGTGCTGCTGTCTTTCACCTAGGAAGAGTCTAATATTTCAGAGGGCTGAGCAAGATGGTTGCTGTGGAGTAAGTACAGAATGGAGAAACATTTTGCTCTGTTTCTATCGGTTGTAGTTTCATTTGCCAGTGTCCTGCCTTATTGCATGCTCTGCATTTCCATTCTTGAGACTACCCTGATTAGAAGCTGCCATTTGGACCAGTTTTCTCCTCTGGGTCAAACAATGCTGTCATACCTAATAAACCCACAGGGACACAAGTAGAATTTGAATCTAGGCTTTGGAAGTAGCAAAAGGGCCAAATATGAACATCTAATAAGGAGCTACTCTTGTGGGAAAACTTTTTTTTTTTTTAATTAAGCAAGACAATAACACACAAATTCAAAGCTGTTAGAATTTGGATATGCAATAGGGGCCAAATGGGTTTGTTCAAATGATGATTTACTAAGACTTGTGTAAAAGAGAGGAGGAGAGAAGCCGGAGAGGTGGGAGGCAAAGAAGAATCCAGCCCCCAGTGGCCTTGAAAGCAATCTGCAAGTGACTGCTGTCTCCATGCTGATGGATTTGCTGTCACCTCTCCCTGGCATGAGGTGACAGATTTCTCTGTCGGATGAAGCCAGAACCAATAGCCATCCATCACTGTGAGGACAGACAGGAGTAGGAGGGAGGCATAGAGAGGGAGAAAGCAAGCCCTGGCAAAATGTTTCTCTGCCCTCCTTCCTTGTCAATGCTGGGTCATGGGGAAATAGGTCTTCTACATACACATATTGAGGATGAGAATATTGGTGTCCGTTACTGAAAGGATGGATGGATCTGAGTCTGGGGACTGGAGCGGAGGCGCACACACTTGTAGGGAAAGCTGTCTTCAGAAGGGAGAGAGCTCTAGCTGGGAGACTTCTCTTGGGATTTTTATTGCCATATTATATCATATTGCATTGTATTATCCAGTCATGGGGGAAAGGCTCCTGGAACTGCTGGTATTTTTGGCCTGTCTGTTGAAATTATAGTTCCTAGCAGATGGAAGGGCAGGTCACTGCTGTGTTGCAGCTGGGTCAAGGCTCTCCGAAAGGCTTGCCAACTCTGCCTGCTTCTATGCATGAGCAGCAGAGCCAGAGCTCGGGAACTCTCTTGGGCACCCTGTGTCCAAGAGACTTCTGCTCCTTCTGTCTCTTTTTGAATTACAGAGATCAAGTTTTATGGTTAGAGCTCCTTGTCATGCCTTTTCACTCCTTCAATGCAGTTTCAGAGCTGAACACAAGATAAAGGCAATGTTCTGTCCACTTGGACCTGTGGTGTTGGGCAGAAAAAAAATGCTTTCTCTGTTCCTGCAGGCTGGAAATATTAAAGACTTAGCCCTTTAATTCACTGAGGCATCTTTGAGGTAGCAGAAGGATGGGGACAGGATGGAGCTGGAAAACCTTTTTCTCAGATTCACAACACAGGAATGCTGTTTCTGTTCACTGGGAAAGTCTTTCACCAGAGAGATACTGGAAAAAACTTTATTTTGCTTAGTTAAGGCTGAGAGGGGAAATTATTCTTCTCTATACCAGTGAGGTTAAACACCAGCAAAGGTAAATAGCTATGGCACAAACTGGATGTGAGCATTTTAGCTGGAAATCAGGAGGAGATTGCTTCTGTGCTGCTTTAGGACAATGAAGTTCTAGAGGGACCTCCAAGTGATGGTGCAGTGTAAGAAGTCCAGATTATTTTTAGGATGAGTCTTGGTCAATTTGAGACAGGTATGCAGCATGTATCTGTGATGGGAGAGGCTGGAATCACAAACACTGGACATCCTTTTCTGTCTATTCTCCCTGATGAAATAACCATAACTTCCAGGTTTTGGTAGTCCTATCTGTGTTATTACCACTCCTTTGTCATGTGTAAGTAAGCATCAAGGAAGTTTGGAGTGTGGTTTTTGCATTTGGACAAAATCCAGATACTTCTCTGTATAGTTGACAAATGAGAGAAATGCTCCTCTCTTTTCTTACCAGTTTCCTGAAACATTAAAAACAAACAAACAAAAACCCTTCCCTTGTATGACTTCAGGTAAAAACGGTTTGTGCTCTTCCTCACTTTTAAGATGACATGTCAGTGGATGAGACCCTGTTTGAGCCTGTATTTTAAGATGATTGTGAACTTACTTTGCTTTCTAACATGTTAAATTGCTCTTTCAAAACTGCCAATTTTCACTTAGAAATTAAATTCTGCTCTCCTTGTAGGACCTACAGTACTACTCTTCTGTACTAATCAGTGCCCTCTGATGGCCTGCAATGAAATGGAATGATTTAGTCAGTTCTCAGAGCAAGACTGGAAGAGCAGGTTGAAGGAAATGACCTGCAGAGGCTGTATTCATTTAGTGCATCCTTAAAAAATTGTATTTCTTGTGCAGGGAGAAAGGATGTCTGACAAACAGATAGGCCAGGTATGTGGAAATATTTCTATATGCCTAACCATCCCATAAAGCCAAAAGGAGTTAGGCACTTCATTCATTTAGATGTTCTTCTAGATCTTGCAAAGCATGTCCGTTGTCATCTAAATAACTTTGTAAATCTGGTCCAAAAATCTCTATATGGGGTGTTTATTTCTAAATTGTTCTTACAAAGAGCTAAGAGGGAAAAAAACCCTGTAGCTGTTTGCTGAAAAGCAAAGAGCACAAGAGTGTTCCTTTAAACTGAATTAGCATGCATAAACCTTGGGCTGCTGTTGAAGCTTTGCTGCTCCCAGGCCTCAGACTTTGCATCTGTTTTTTCATTTGCAATGGGCTAATGTGCTTTGACACTGCACGCCTCTGGGAAGTTGCTGACAGGTGGTGTCAATATTTCCTTCTGGACAAAACAAACAAACAAAAAAAACCACCAACCCCACCCCCCCAAAAAAACCCAAACCAAAACAAACAAAAAAAAACCACAACCAAAAAAACCCAACTCTAAAGTGTTGCTTTACAATATGCTTTTCAGAATTAAATTACAGAGCATGCAGGCGGGAAGCCTCCACCTGGAGAAAATGTTCCCAATTCAAGTTGTGCATTTCCTGCATCCCTGGAGTCCATTTTTTGTTGTCTTTACTTTTCCTTCTCCTCTTCAGAAAAGAAAGGGAATGTGAATATTTACTGTCATTTTTGGCAGCTGCTGGACTAGGTTGTATCGGTGTCTAAGGCAGGCTGTTGTGCTGTCAACTGGAAGTGCTCCAACTTTCAGGAATCAGGCACCCAAAACCGGGAGATTGGCATGGAGGTCAGGAAAATTAAATACAGGCATTTGGAGGACTGTTTCTTTTTAGTTTGCTTATTTTGTTCTGTTGTTTTACTTCTTCGCTTTGACATTCTAACAGTCATGCTTTCAAATTTTTCTAGAAACTCAGCAAGGCTAGGAATTCTCCTTTAAAGTGAGAAAGATATAGGTCTCGGACATAAGCACTTGACTCYAGGAGTGAAGGCTTTGTGAAAACCACTAAATATCAGAAGACTTTCGTGATTAAACCACAAGTGTTGACAGCAGCTGAGGTGTATTTTCCCTGGGGCTCTGGTAGTGCTATTGGGGAAGGTGAAATTCACACCATTGTTTTCCTTTCCATCTGGACAATTCTGTCCATTGAAAGAAAATGAGAAAGGATACAAAGGATACATCCTGACTCCCACCAGTAACTGGCATAGACTACTAACATCATCTGTGGGACTGCTCATTGCCAGCACTGGTCCAATACCTGTTTGATTTCTTGGTAGTCCTTTTCACTGAGTTCCTATAGCTCCCATGCTAGTGAGCTAACTGAAAACACAACTCTTACTGGCCTCGCTTTTATTTTGGTTATGTGTGCAAGAGTTGAATTCACTGTTTTGTAAAGGGCCAAGGTGAATTTCTTGAGCTTATATGGTTTATGTAGAATTTTAAATAGTTCATTGTTTAACAGTGAACTGTTTACCTTAAAGCAGTCTTGCTGAATTAGCAGCGTTGGATTATCCAACTATTGTGCTATTTTACCCTTAAGCAGACTTTCAATAAGCTGACCAAAGTCAACCTTGTGAGGCTTTAATGGCTGGTATTTGGGGGATTGTAAAGATCAGCATCACTTTACTGACTTTATACTCTTCAGCAGCAGTTACTGTGAAGCTGTGTTGGCTAGTCCATCACTGGAGACTTTAATCCCTTCTGAATTTGCAGTTGAATACCATCTGGCCCTGGTGATTTACTGTCTATGAGTTTCTCTGCTCGGTTCATAACTTCCTCCTTGGAGATTTTGGTGTCTGCTAAGGCCACATTCTGATTTCCGATGAAAAGGGCTTTCAGAATATGAATCTCTCCATTATCCTCAAAGGCAGAGACAAGATACACAATTAACTTTCCTACTACTTTTTAAAGGGACGGAGGGCTTATAATCATGCATACATCCTTCCTGCTTCTTATTTATGTATCCTTCTGGCTTAAGAGAGCCTTTATTGTTAAATGTATTTCTTCACATGTTTTCTTATTATCTACTCTGATTTCCTATTTGAAACTCTTATGACATAGATTATATTCTAAATGGCCACATATTAAGAGGGCAATTGTCTTTCTCAAGGATGCTGAGAAAATTTTGTACTTATTCTCTGAACTGTCCTGGTTTTATTCTACCTCCCTTGAATCCCATACACACAAGCTCCTGTTGCAGTGTCCGAAGTGGCTTGCCAATTAAGGGGATGGTTTTGGATTGCCCCCCCCCCCCCAGTTCCTTTGTTCCTTTTTATGTAGTTGACTAAGGATCTAAAAGGACCTAAAAAAAAAAAAAAAAAAAAAAAAAAAAAAAAAAAAAAAAAAAAAAAAAAAAAAAAAAAAAAAAAAAAA
>JAYKAV010003044.1:4359916-4385098 GCA_035582835.1 Phoebastria nigripes | reverse complement strand
AAAAAAAACAAAAACAACCAAAAAACAAACCACCATACACACACACACACACACACACACACACACACAAAACAAAAACGAAACAACAACAACAACAGTTACTGTAGGTGTTCGGTATCACAACAACAAAAAAACCAAAACCAAAACAAAAACCCACACAAAACAAAAAACAACACCCAAATCAATCCTGTGGTTACTGCATCTTTAAGTTGTTCCATTTTAAGCAATTCTGCAATACAATACCAGTGTCTTGTCTTCTACAATTTTTATTTATATTAACTGGGATAAGTGAATCCCCAGTACCTGCACCAAACATAATAATAACAACTAGGAACAAAAAACCCCGCAGGTTTCTCTTTGTGAAGAGCAACTGAGCACGTTCTTGATCATGTGTGGCTAAGCACTCCCATGCCAACTCCAGCAACAATACCTAAGAGGAGCCAGGTCTGGATGCACCCTATAATGGCTCTGGATATGTCTAGTCTGTGCTATGCTGTGCATTGCCTGGCAGAGATCTTCTAACCTACCTCTGAATGAGCTAATCATAACCTGGAAAAGAGAGACTGCCTCTTAGAGAGATACTCCACCCAAGATAATTACCTAATTACCTGAGAAGTAGGGTTAATTAACCTCTGTGGATGGCCACAGTCATGACTGTGCTGCTTCTGTGAACTGAGCTGGTCTCTTTGTGTGCTTTGTGATGTGTGGATGGACAAGCTCATGTGGGGCTAGCTGTGATATTTCTATTCAAATGTGCTCTGCGATGCCCTTAATGTATCAGGAACTCATGAATGCTGAATTAATTAACTTCCACTGTGATTTCATGGCTATTTAATGATCTCTTTGTTATGGGTGGAGAACTGAGGCACAGAGCAATTAGGGACTCTCTCAAGGTCACCCAGGAATTTTCTGGGAGAGCTGGAGATTGAAGCCAGCATTTCCTATCAGTGATTTAACCACAGCCCTTCCTTTTTTCTCTTTTGAAGAGTTGTGGACAGGTGCATCGGCTTGGAAGCTGCATCCCAAGGATGACTGACTGCAAGTTGGTGGGGGTGTGTGTGGGATGATTAACTCTCAAGAACTGTAGGTTCATTCAGAGGCTTTTAGATAAACCCTCACTGTGGCACCACAGCTCTGTTCAAATGCAGGAATGAGATTAAAGGTGAAGTTTCAGCCCAGAACTCATCCTCAGGCAGGACAGAAAATAGAACCAAGTGAGTTCTCTGGGTTTTTCCCCAGCCTGGAGATGCTCCGTTGGCCAGAATGTCATTTCTGATTTTATTTGTGCTGTTCTCTCGTCCTTTCTCATTAACCCTTTCTCCTGTGTGAAACTTGCAGACTGCACAGAGCTCTGCCCTGCAGCCGACATGGCTGCTAAGAGAATCATTCTGCCTCCCTGAACAGGAATCCCCAATATGTGGATTTCCTGCTCTTTTCTCCAGGCTCTCCTCTAGTCTTCCCTGCTTTATGTTCTTTGCATTTTAACTGTTTTGTGGCTCTCCTTTCTCCCTTGCAACATCCAAGTCTATGCCACCTCTCCCCTTGCTAACATAAAGTATTCCTCTTTCCTACTATACCTCCTCAACACCCAGCTTTGAAGATGGTTGTAGGAATGGAGCCAGGAGCTGGCAGACCTGTGTGTTAGCCCAATAGATCTTGCTGTCTGTTTTGACAAGTTGAGTTTTATCTTCCTACTTGCCTCTTGCAAAGTGTGCCAAGATGAAACTTTGAAAGTTGCTTATTGAGGTTTCAAGATTTAGTGTCTCACCATTGCTCACCAACTCTTCTTTCCCATGGCTGCTCATAGCAGTGGCTGCCGGCCATGCTGTGTGGTCTTGTCAGATTTTTGGTAATGCCTTTCTCTGCCTCTCAGTAGGTTTTGGGTAAATCTTCCATTTTATCTTCAAAGCACTTTGCAAATGTTAACTTATTTGCATGCCATCCCTTTAAGGCACATGGCATTATAGTTCTTTAACAGAAAAGGAGAGTAAGTCATAGAGCAACCTCAGTTAATTTACCCCTAATGTTACACCCTAACAACTGTTCTGAAAAAGACACAAAGTGGATATGAATTTGCCCAGAATGTATACATCTCTATCTGCCGTTTAATCTAGTAGCCAATTATTTAGAAAAAGGTTGCTGTTAGCATCTGTACTACACAAATGACATGTCTCATTTTTGTATGCATGGTATTATCAATAATATCTCATTTTATAAAGCTTCCTCCTTCCGCTCCCCACTCACTGCCAGGAATGTATTCATTTAGTTCCAGATCCTAGGAATTTTCAACAGGCTCAAGTCCCCAGGTACCTTTCAGGAAACATTCCTAATTCTCTTTGCACCTTGGTTCCTCATCTGTGCAACCTCTAATTTGTGTCCTTTAACCCAGAAAGATCTCATGTTTCACTTGTTTGATAGAGATTAGGTAAGTATTTGGTTCTGGCATTGGGAATCCAAGAATGGCATCACCGTAGTGTACTGGAGTACCCTTTTTATGAAGCATAAGGCTTTTGAAGAATTAGTGTTGTGTCATTCAAGTGCAGTGTCGTAAGAATTCACAGCTTGCCCTTCCCTGTAACTTTCATTGCAAGAGAGACAGTGTAGGATGGACTTGGGTACTGATGGTTCTGCTGCTAGGCATCACCCAGGGCTGGCTGGGTTTAGACTTCACCCAAAAAGGGTGAAGTCTAAAATACAGAGAATTGAGATAGTTATTAGTAAAGGATAGTGTATGATTCAGCAGAAAAAATGGAAAAAGAAAAGCAAGCAAAAATATATGCATGAAAAGGGAATCATTCCCTGTACTATTTTATTAATAAAATGGACCAACTCCTGAAGGCTATACCCTGTCTGTCTTCTCTTTTCAGATCCATTTGGGTGAATCAGAGGCCTTCTCTGTGTGAATACATTGTATGAAAACATGAGACGCTCTCTTTCTGTGAAAATTGGGGTTAACTGTTTCCTCCACTTCTGGTATGAAGCAGGTACTGTTGAAAAGGGCTACTGTACGCTTTGTAACTGGGGTTCTGGATGGGCAAAGGGTGGAATTTGCTGCTGTCCAAACAGGAATTCCTGGGTGCAGACTTCATGTAAATTATTAGTGAATAAGCTCTAGAATACTCCCAAGTAATGGTGTAGGCCAGTTCTATGTTCACTGAAGCAGAAGGAATCACATCACCTGGGACAAGGGGAGGCAGGAAACCTGCTGATATTGGGGTTTTGTTTAAATGTAAAGGGAGGGAGATTCTTCTCTGTCAAATGGATCTTGCAGTTCTTATTTGTGGTGAAAGGAATAGCATTTTGAAAGGTGTTTCAAATGCATAAGCTAGCCCAGGATTGCTTGTGCAACTATGACTTGTGACTACTCTTTCCCAAGGTGGCCATAAGGGGCACTGCAGGGTAAGGAATGGGGACAACCACTTTGGTCCCAAAGTAAGAGTTTGGTTTCAGGGGACACCACAGGGCACAAACAGTAATCCCCAATAATGCTGAAGGGCTGCCTGCACTTATGGTTTACATAGTGTGGTAGGAACGGGGATGGTGCTCCCAGCTATGTCTGTAGAGTCTTAAAGATTGAATGCTAAGGGAGATTGTTGTGTGGGCATTGCTGAGACACCTATGTACAGGCATAAAACCTTGTAACTGGTGGGACCTAGCTGATGAAACAGTCCAGACCAGGGTGGGGTATGTGCACAGGTGCACACATTTTTTTAAGTAAAGGTTTGAGTGCCTGACTTTGCTTCCGAGAGGCATGTATGTGTGTGTGGGAGCAGTCATGAACATATGATGCTGCAGGTAGAGGAGGTGACACTGCTGAGGGATAAGGAGAGGGGAGTTCAAAGCTTAGGATTGTGGGTAACATTGCTGTCTCTGCTACCAAATCATTATCTGAATGACCTTAGACAAGACCTTTAACAATTCTTTGCAGCAGCTTCCTCACCTGTAAAATGGGGCAGCACTCACCGGCCTGTGGGTGAATTAGATAAATGCCTGTCATGTGCCCATGCCTTGCTGATATGAGGCATAGTATGAGTTGGATTATTAAGACAGGTTTGTATGCTTCTTTATGTGCAGAGGGAGTTTGAAAAGAACTTTGCAACTGAGGAGTGTCTCTTTGTCATTTGTTTGCTGTTGTCATTCTTGTCTCCCTAACAGACTTTTGAGAGGCAAATGACTGTAGGACGATAATGTACCAATAATTCTGTGATGTAAAAGCTGAGAAGCACAAAGCAAATGAAAGGATGTGTATGTCTAGATGAATGAGAACATGCGTCTCAAGGTGTGGTGTGTATTTGTGTGTATGCCTATGTTATACATATATCTGTATTACTTTACCCCTCTATGTCTGGCACAATTGTATATAAGTACATGTACTTAGCCCTACATGTATGAATGGGTGCTTAAGTACACATAAGAGTGCCTCTGAATGTGTTTGAAGACCTGTATTTGCATTCTGGAGTGTCTGTATCTGGCACAGATATCTCTGTGTGCAGTCAAACACAACCTTTTCAATGTGTGGCAAAACGACAACTAACTTTGGAAACCATGACTGAAAGGCAAAAAACAATTTTAAAACCCAGAAACACTGAATGCATCATTATCAATGTTTTGATTCCAGAATACCTAGGGTCTTGCTGCAGATGCAATGTTTTCTCCTTGGAATATCATTCAGGTTGAAGAGGGCAGTGAGGTTGGCTAATTTGGTTTGAATGAGTACTCTCTAGAGACTACATGACTACACGCTATCATAAGCACCTGCTATGTCTCACCTGCATGGTGTAGCGTACTGAGTGACTGTTTGAGGTAACAACATGTAGAGCAACTGATAGATAGGAATGTGAATTCCTGGCTACTCCCACGGTACATGCAGTACTGGGCTCTTTGTTTATCAACTCGCAGATAACTAGTAGCTCGTATCCCATGCTTATATGGGCACATGATAATATTTAGAAAACATGGTACGTGCTCCTTAAGGAGTATGTTCGCCTGTTACTGTGTAAGGGATATTTTTACTCCTGAAAACATCATGGTTAAAAGCCCCTATTTAAAGCGGTCCCATTCCATCTAAGCCTGACACTTGTTCTGTTAAGAAACACTTACCTGAAGGTAAAGAATGCAGTTCTTAAGGGCTATGGGTACAAAGTATGCCAGTATATAATTCCACTTGAAAATCTGAAGATTCTTGAATTTAATTTGCCATCTGCCAAAACTCTTACTTCCAACTCCAGGGTGATGCTCTCAACATGTTGTATGTGAGGCCATGGCCCATGTGTCTGTGTTCTGTTTCTTCAGCTCACAGAGGCTAGCACACACCCCTGGTGGCCTCTTAGGACCTGCCTGCCACTGCTAATCTTTCTTCTGCAGTGAATCCTCCATCTATTTCCAAAGTCACAAGATGACACGTAGACTTTCAGCTGCAACTCTGCTCCCCTTCACTTTGGTTTTTCTCCTCTGTGCCAGTTTATCTTCCAAGGACCCTATTTGTTTTTAACTTCTGGGATTTCTAGCTTGCATCCAAAGGATTCCAGCATCGTCTCTACAGCGCAGAGCGCCAATGCCAGAAAGTCATAGAAGGCACTGATTTTGCTCTCGCTCTCTTCTGCGCTCTGCCAGTTCCATGATTACTTTCAAGTTTAGTAACAATTTACACATCGTTTCTTTTAACAAGCGGGTCTCTGAGTTTCCATCCAGAAGTTGAGCGGGTGTGCCTTTTTAAATGTCCATTTTCTGTTGTACAGACTGTTTTTCTATATTTTAAGCATGGGAGGAACTAAAACGCACAACAAAACTAAGGCATGCTAACAATAAGCTATAAAGACATTTGGACTGGCAATTCACTCCCACCTTGCTGCAGGCTGCTGCAGCTGATGCATCCAGTTTTTCCCCAGTGTTAACTGCAGGCGAGGGCACCTTAGGTTTCTGTCTGGGTAAGCTGGCCCTCACGTACTGTTGTAACCTGTCAGCTAGTGAGGGTGGCTGCTGGAATGACAGTGTTTATTCAGTTGTGTCTCAAGAGATGGTGCCAGCACCTGTTTGAAAAGGAGACAGCATTTCAGCTTGGAAAGGACTGAAACATGACCCTTTCCCCATTGCAACATCCTGGTGCAGACCCTGCCTGATCACCTGGCATTAACAGGGTCTCCAGGTCAGCCTGGGAAAGGAATGGGGACACCTTTGCCATTATTTGTTGGAATTGCTCTTGTACCTCATTAATCTGATGGCAGACAGGCTACTTGAAGCATACTCTGAGGCCCATCCATCTGATTACAGAGACTTTTCTACCAGCAGAGTGGACACAGAGGAGTTTTCAGTGGACATCTGATCCCATGTCATTATAGCCCCAGCTTCTTTTTTTCCTTATTTCAAGCAGATTGGTGTACGCACGCATGCACACACACTGGAAATGTGAAATTATGTCTCTCTTGCAAGACTGGCCTCCAAAGAGTTAATCTGTGCAAGAGGGGAGACCTCAGGGGAGAAAGGGGTGCTCTGATTTGCTGTTCCCTGGATCCTAGCCATTCTGCTTGGGGTTTGGCTCACCAAGTCCTCCAATCCGCCTCCCCTGCCCCTTCCTCCTTTCCAGCCTTTCATGAGAGTTGAAATATCTGTTTCTTGGCTCTCTCCAGTGGAAGCCCCACTTCGGAGCAGCAGTAAATCTCCTCATGCAACCTGGCCAACTATGCTTTCTCAGGAGGGAGAGCAAGGGGGGGAGTCAAGCCTGAGCTATCACCTGCTTGTGGTCTCATCTATCACCTTGAATTGTGTTGCAGGATAAAATTACTCATCCAAACCTAATGTTAAATTAAATCAAGTCTGGAGCAAAGAGGATTAATGGGCTGTGCGCGCGCATGCACACGTTTGGCAAAGTGGCTGTGACCCAGGCAAAGTTTGAAATGCTTGCTGGAAATTATGAAGCCAATCACAAGGTAGGCTAGGGAAGGCTGCAAGACTCCTGCATCCCTTTGCAGAAATGCATTGGGCTGTGGGACCAGCTTCCACCTAGTGAAAGTGGAGATGACTCCTAGTGGAGTCATCCGTGCTATGTCAGAATTTATCCAAAGGGGAGGAGTCTCTCTCTTGTGATAAGGGCCTTGTGTAGATGGGGTAAACCATGGAAGAGGAAAGCTTTTAGTAAATGACTATATAAGCCATAAACATATTTGATGAAGACCAACAGCATCTGTGTTGTTCCTGGAGAAATAGCGGGCTGTGTAAGAGCAGAGACTTGGGAGTATGAACTGTGTGGGAATGTTTAGCAATTGCAGAAGTCAGCTATCAAAACCCAGGACAAAACAATTCTTAAAGCTTCTCTTTGTGTGCCTGCTGTAAAATGCAGCATGCTTTGGAGGACTGAGTATGGGGCTGGGAGCTAGGAAGCTTAGGTCCTCTTCCCTGCTGTGCTCACTGCAGTAGTCTGGGTCAGGCTCTGTGGGTTCAGTGAAACTTCATCTCTCATGCTAAGCTGGACTGGGAAAGTAGACAGCCATCAGGGTGCCCTTCAGCCTTAAAATCTATGAGCATTACTGGCCTGCATCAGTGAGGAGTTGGCAGCCTCTGATATTCTGTACCTGTTGAGTAATTCAGAGGTGTAAGCACTACAAATATGTAGCATCCCTAGAATGCTTTGTGTATGAAGCACTTTACAGAAGCCAGGCCCTCACCAGTGCCCCAGTGACAGGCACGAATTAGTCCTGTTTCTGTGATGGGGACACTGAGGCACAGAGTGGCTGCGGATGCCAGGTGCTCTGATTATGCCCTCCCCTGGCCTCCCTCCCACTCAAACCACTAGATCACATTGCCTTATCACCTGACAGTGTTTTTCAAAATCAACAGCCTCATAAAGCTTTTCATAATCTACAGCAGATGCTGTGAGGAGCCCATTTATTAGCTTTATAGGGGGGGAAAAAAACAAAAACAAAACTAAGACCCAACCTTCCCCTAAGCCGCCACACAAAACCTCTATAATAAATAAAGTAAATGTGTCGGGGGGGGGTGGGGGTGGGTAGTTCATCCCCAAAGCAAACAGGGTATTTCTCTCCCTCTCTCGGGTTTGGCTAAAAAAAGCAAATAAACCACTGAGGAAGCGCGTCATGGTGCAAACCGTAACCAGATGGCGCGGGTGAGAGCGTGGGAGGGGAGAGGGGGTTTCTCCGAATGGAATATGCATGTCAAAGAGGAAAACTACAGAGAAAGGCAGTTATCAGAGAGACCTCTTGTTTGTGTGACGGTTTGGGTTGCCCCCCAGCCATGGCTGAGAGTCCTCCCTGGGGGGGCGTTGGGGGAAAGGGGAAAAGTCTGTGACTGAAACCGAGATTGCTGGGGGCTGCGAGTGGAAAATAAAATAGGGCAGGACTCCCCGGAATCAGCAGCAGCCCACAAAACATCTCACTCAGCTCCTTTCTTTTTCTGTTTCACTGCCGCATGCTATGGGACTCTCTGAGGTGCTTCTTTCTCTTCTCTCTCACTTGCCACCTCTTTTCTGAGATTCCCAGAAATACATTTCTGGCCCTTCTCTATCTCCTGCACCTTTCCCCATGCCTATCCGTCTGCCTGCCCCCAGTGAAAGGGGCCTGCCAGGGCGGGCCTGTGGGGCTGGGGGACGTGCCGGGCAGCCAGCCTGGCTGGGCTCAGTAGAGGCAGGGTGCTTTGCAGGTGTCATCGTGCCTGATGCAGGTCTTGCTCCTTCCCCCTCTGCTCCCACCTGAGCCAGTATCCTGCTGAGATGGTTCAAAGACCATTCCTACTAGAAGGCCTCCCATGAGGCCTCCTCACAGCTGACAGGTGGGCATGGACATCGGCTCTTCAGATGAGTCTTCAGCCTCTGACACAACGTGGGCTGGATTTCTGTACCCTGTGCTCCGTGCTCTATTTCTCTCTCTTTAGCAGTATGTCTCCTTTGCATTGGGTGAGGTAGAGAAAGAATGTGTTCTTCCCCCATGGTGGTTATGTAGGGTGGTTTATAGTGGTGAAACAAGCAGGGCATTCATGCTGTGAAGTGGACATTGCTTTTGCTTCTGTGAAATGTAAATCCCCTCTTGCAAGGCAGCCAGAGCTCTTATGAGACCCTTTTTCCTTCAGCGTCGGTGCTCAGGCCATCAAGGAATGGGGAAACTCCACCATGCACTACCATAAAACAGCTCCAACTGGGGTGGAGCCTGTGGGCATGCATGGGTAAAAGGTCTCCTCCTTGTTCTGTCCTTTTAGTTTGGCTCAGTCTTGTCAATGTGTTGCAGGTGATTTTTTGGCATAGGGGATCAAGCAAAAAGATAAGCATGAAAGACACTATGGAGAATGGGCAAACAATTAGAAACCTGGTTCAGCTCTGATGTTTTGTGCATGCGTGTGCACACGTTCTTGGAGTGTCAGCAAACAGTATACAAGTCAAGCGTGCATCTCCATATGCATATCATTTGAAGCATCATCAGAATGTGGACAAGCTAAGCAGCAAGGAAGCTGGCCTTAGGACTTCTTGAGAATGTTCTGTTTCCATATATCACTTGGTCACAGTTTTCCCAAAAGGCATCAGGGGCAGAAACTGCTAATAATATTTTGAAAAATGTCTTAGAGCACTCTTCAAATATTAACCTTCATTCTGCCTTAGGCAGGAGTGATGATCATTGTCATTTTAGATGTGGAAACTGGGGCACGAAGAAGTGAAGAGGACTGCCTGAGGCCTTGCAGTGAATTGCCAGTGCTGGGAGAAGAGTTTGGGGGGTTCTGATTCCCAGTCTGGGACTCAGGCCTCAAGACAATTTTCTGTTTTCCTGTCTTTCCAACATTTCTCTCCCTTCCTTCCTTCCCTCCCTCCCTTTCCTCTCCCCACCCCCACTGACCTCAGACATCTGGTCTGAAGCTTGCTGCCATAGTGATAGGCTTTGGTGAATTTAAAAAAAAAAAAAAAGGCTTGTTTGGTTTTGATACAACTCTGGTTGGCCAGAGTTAAATGGTGTTGGGGAGGGTCTTGGGGTATTAACCTGTGTGTGAGCAGAGGGGCTGACAAGGAAAATATGGTGAGGTCACCTTCTTTAGTAGTTTGGGAGAGGGAAAAAGTGTCCTTACAAATAAGGAGGACAAAGGGAAATGTTTTCTGTCTGCCTCAGTTCCTGTGCTGGTCAGTTTTTGATGCTTTAGGGAAAAATCACCTGGGAGGGATGGGGGCTCCTGTCTCAGCTCTTACCACTTGCAGGCTGCATGGCTGGCAGAAAAACCTGCATCAAGAGATTGGGTATGGTTCAGTTTGGCTGTCTCAAACCTGGCTGATTTCACAGATACATCCTCTGGTTTCTGAAGGGCTGAGAGATTCTACAATTGGTGTAGTGCCCAACTGTTTAAATCACTAGGGACAGCAACAGCTAGGTCCTGCAAGCCTGAGCCGTATGCATGAGAAGCTGAATGGGTTTGTATGAGGTAAATGGTACATGCATGGGAAGGTAATCAGCTAGTAAGGGAAAAATAGGGAAGAATGTGTGAGAGAGTAGATAATTAGGACAACTGAGTGAGCATAGGCAGGAAGGCTTGTAAATAAGGTATGGCAGGGTTGATTGATAGGAATCTGGAGAGGAGAGCGGCGTCTGAATGTTGTGTGGAGTGAAAAGCAATGTGTGACAGTATACAAAAAGGTGTAAAGAAGAGGCTTATGGGGCGTGGTATATGGAAATACAAGATGGAGAAAGGAGAGTTGTGGTGGTGAGGTTGCAGAGTGGGATCTGCAAGGAGCAAGAAGTAAGGGTGAATGGAGCTGTGTTTGGAAAGAAGTGGAAAGAGTCACAAACTTGAGGATGAAGACGGGGATGGAGTGAGCACGTGCAGTGGGGGAGGAAGATTTTATTGAGGACTGGAGAGGGAAAGGGTGCATGTGCAGGATTTGGATGGGTTAGTGCTTGGAGGGTTTGGCTTGTGCAGTACATTAGCAACACAGAGAGCCCGGAGTGCTGTCCTGTCGGCATGACTGATGTGGCTCCAGATTGTGTGAGTGTAGGGTTTTTGCCCTGTGGGTAGAGTGAAGTTATGCGTTTTCCACCCACGGAGTGTTTCAGGAAAGGGCTGCTGCAGCTCCTCTGGCAAGAGGGAGGTTTGGGCAGATCTGCTTCACCAGCCAGAATGACAAGGGAAGGGTAGAGGAAAAAAACCCAACACACAAATAAAAAGCCGTCTGTTTGTTCCCCCAAAGGAGAGGCAGGCGTTAGCAGCCACACACACACAGAGTGACTCCCAGATAATTAGCATGTCTATAGAGCAGAGCTTCTGGCTCTAGGCATGAAGGAATATTTTTCAACAAAATAAAATGCAGATTTTTTCCCAGTAAGTACTTGTGTTAGCTTCTGCCTGCCTTCCCAGTTTCCACCCCAGCAATACACAGGCAGCTCCCGTCCCCGTTCAATCATTGCTGCCGCATGCTAGTTATGCGCTTTGGAGTAGCTTGAGGGGGATGTCAAGAGGGAGGGGGGCACAGGAGAAAATAAACACCAGCAGCACCGTCAGGATCTAAAAGCAATGTTACTGGAGCAGAGAGATGGAGTTCTCTCTGCTTTAATCTTCTTCCCCCTCCACTGACATCACTGGGGCAAGATGGAGTCAGCCATGGACACACTGGTAATTATAGCTATGTTTCCCTCCACTATCCACCAAGATGTGATACTCTCCCATCAGCAGCAAGGAGTGCCAGGTGGGTCCACAGACTTCTTGGGGTGAGATGTGACTCTGCAGCAGGTAATGGAGATAATCTTGTATTCTGGCTCTGAATAAGCGTATGGGCTGTGGCAAGTGTTCTGCCAGGGATGTAAGATTTCAGGAGCCCATCTGTGGAAGTAGAACAGGAGTATAGTTTGTCTTTGCCAACCAAGACCATGATAGAGATACACAGCATATAATGTTTTGTCCTTCAGGGTGAAGACAGGGGTCTAAAAGGAGCCCTTTGAATTAAGTCCTCAAAGGTGAAGGAAATTAAGTCTTCCAGGGAAACTGAGACACAGAGAAACAGGAATGAGACAGGTTTATGAGGGGAAATAGTAACAGAGCCCAAAACTGAGGTTCCCAAAGCAACTCCTGCAGATTGGGGTATCAAGCTGCCATTGCCTGTACCTGAAATACATCCTTCCTCTTGCAGGTGAGATCAGAACTGAACAGATTGGAACTATGACTAAATATGAACAGTTAGCAGCCAGCTTCGGTGGTGCCAATGTGCTGCTTCGCAGGTGACTGCATTATTTCTGAGTGTTACAAGCAGGTAACTCTCCAGGGATAGACACAACTGATGGATTTAATGGGCCTGTTTATGTGGACAACTGCTCTTGCACAGCAAGCAGGGTGGTGCACTGCTAGCCTTAGGATTATAGTGCAACACTTAATGCAGTAGGCTCCTGATCTCTGCAAACGTTGCTCTGACAGACAAGAAGCCTGCCTCTCTCAGTGGCAATTGCTATGAAATGAATGCGACAATTTGCTAGGACTTTGGACCCCATTTCTGTTGCAAACTTTTTCTCTTCTCTTAACTCTGCATGCATTGCTTAATCTCTAAAATGGGGCCAATCACCATGAGCTACTTGTGGAGTTGATACTGAGGAAGAATGCGGCCCCTAGCCTCTAATCCCTTGGAAGTACATATCCTTAGGGGGTATTCATCTTCAAATCCAGACTGTATGGCTTAGGCTAATTGCTGGCCAATATTAGCAAAAAGCATTAACATGACATGGTGTTCACTACAACTTGTTCCATAGTCATTACCTCAGCAAACTCTTTCATGTCTTTAATGGATAAGTTGGATTTTTCTTCATTTGAGTGTTTGGTATTGTTAGGAAGTGTTTCTTGATATCCAGGTTAAATATTCCTCATCCTAAACTTCCCGACCTTTACACTGTCCCTGAAAGGTAGGGTGAGAGTTGGCTGCCGAATTAAGTGCTGCGTCTCATTCTATGAGAAGGGTGTTTATGTCTGAATGCTGCTGGGATACATCTGTTGGCTGGTACTAGAATGCACCAAAATGAGGCTAGAATTAGAAATCACATTAGCCCTCCCATCCCTCCCTCTTGGCAAGGGGTGGGGCAGGAGAGAGGATGGGAATTTTAGAAGGCAGTTCTGATGAAATCCATCTCCCTTTCCTGGCCTTCTGCATGGAAGCAATCCCAGCAAAACAGAGATGCAGATGGTCTCACCCCTGGAGCCAATGCCTATGTCAAGAGCCTTAGAAATGTGAGACCATACCACCAATGAAGTTCAAACAGCACTGAATATCTGCTGTCAACGCTGAGTAGACTCCCCCACCCTACTTTTCCTTTTTTTGTAGTTGCTGATGCCTTTCTTGTTTTGTTTCTTTTTATTTTGTTTTTGTGTGTTTTATTTTCTGTCTTTAGGCCTTCTTGGGGGCCTAAAGAAAGACTGATGGAAAAACAATCAGTCCTACTTGGATAGCTTTGCTAAAGGATAGAGAGATCCTGTTTTGAGATCACATCTGGCGGGGTATTTTCTAGGTATATCTCTGTATCTCTCTGCCCCTCCCTCCCCTACCTCCTATGTTCTTTCACCTCCCTGCAGCATTAACACTCAACAGAATTTCAGTGGAAGTATTGAATAATGGGTACTGCGGGACCCCAGCCAAGCCCCATGGATCACAGTCCAACATCTGATTTGTACAGAGACAACGTTCACATTGTGGCCTCCTACCCTGCTCTGCACGCTGTACCCGGGGAGATGGTCTCTCCTGCTCTCTCCAGGCTTCTCCCTCCTCTCGTGGGCAACACAGCCTCTGTGTTTGTGGTCTTCCAGCATCCGCCTTACTCTTTTGGCACAGCCACTGCTCCATCTCTGCCGTGTCCTCAGCACAAGCTCTCTTGCTGTAATGATGCCATCCTATGAGTAAGTCTGTAAGTTTTAGCTCTTGCTGAGCCTTCTATTTTGGTAAAGTGAAAGCCAGACTGCATGTTTCACAAGTCAGGCTGTCCTCTCAGGCCCTAAGTGCAGAGGATGGGCAGAAGTCTCAACTGAACGTTATTATTTTCTAGGCCACATATTACATGAACTGCTAAGCTGGAAGCAGTGGCCGTTCTCCACTGTAGCGCTGGGTTTCCCAGCGTCCCAGTGGCACACTGATTGTATTTCAAGTCCTGTTGACTCATCAGATATCACACTTTACATTAGCCATTGGTCCCTCAAACGAAGTGAAAAAGGCAGGGCAGATGGGTCTGGCTGGATGCTTCCTGGGCTGGGGCATCCCAAGCCTGCTGGACCGATCTGCCTTGACTTGACAGTGTCTGGCAAACTGCTCAAGGAGAAAAGCCTGGGCACAGAATGGCCTTTTGGGATAAACTATCATGCAGGCTCGAAGAGATTAGAAAACAGTAATTTAGTGGCTGCTGACATTCTGTGCTACTCATTCTCATGTTGGATCACGAATCAGGCTTCATCCTGGTCTAGGAGAAAAGCGTCTGTGTGAGGTCTGATGTGTGTCCTCTGTGGTACACGTTGCAGGGAAGTAAATAAACTTTCGTCCATCCATCCCAGATAGCTGTAAGTTGTGGGCTTCTTTGGGAGAACATTGTAAAGAGCTACAAACTGAAAGACCAGCCACTGAGTTTTCTTTGAGAAGATTCATAAAAGTATGTGTACATACGCAAAGAAAACGCACAACAGAGGAACAGGTATTGAGAGGCCGCTGGTACTGGCTGTTTCAGAATGAATTAGTTTGACATGAAGAATTTATTTCCAGGTCTTACTCTTTTTGCACCTTTTCCCAGCTTTCATTTTTTCATCACTTGCCTTTTTTTTTTCTTTTCTTTCTTCCCCCCCTTCTAGTCCTAATTTTGAAAGGGGACCAATATAGACAGCTGACTATGCCTCTCACTTTTCTTAGCTTTTTCTTTCTGGTTTCTGAAGTAATAAATGGCAGGGATCAAAATAAATCAGTATATGTCTGGAAGAATTCAGAGCACTTGGACATGCAACAATTCACTGAATATTCAGAAAGAAAGATAGAGAATTAATCAGATCAGCAAGCAACTATGAATCTAAAGGAAATATAACCATGATAAAATTCCTGATGCTGGAGCAGCATGGAGTTTAATCATTGGAGATTTTGAAAAGCTTGTGTATGTTTTGAGACATTTTTATTCTTTCAGTCATGTCTTTTGAGATAAAAAGTAATAAGCTAATTAAAATGTACCCAAGTGTGGCTGTGAGTAATAAGATGAGAGTACGGACATAAAAAACCCCAAATATACATACAATCCTTTCGTCTAGTTCAAGGTGTACAGTCATGTTTCAACTTTCTGAACATCAGTGGTATMAATGGGAATACAGGCTTCGTTAAATGCTTCGACAGTCCCTTCATTAATAGGTCACACAGGACTTAAGTAAAACTGGAAAGGCCATGTTTTGCTCTTGTGCAGGTCAAAAGCTTGTATGACAAGCAGAGGAGAAACAGTGCTGTAAGTGTTGAGGAAATTAAGCATTGATCTGGCCAAAGCTCCAAAGTCAATGTATCAGGGATAGTTTCAGAGACAGGTGGCAAGTCCAATGGAGTCGTGTCAGTGAACGTGCACAGCACGTGAATTATGATAAAGAGTATTTACCTATTCGCAGGAAGGGGCTGGAGGACACTTTTTTAGTAGTGCTTTCTGATTTTGAATGAAGAAGGGTGGTTGAAGGGCATTTATTATTTAACTTGCTGATTTTGGGGACACATGGATGAAGCAGTGTTACTGATCTTCAGGTGAGCTGCAGGCTGGAGCTTCTGGACAGTATTCAGTGCAATTGGGCCAACAGAGATGAAACTGAGAGCAGACCTGGACCTTTGTTGGAATGATTGTGTGTTTTCTCTTGCTACAGCTACAGATTTTGGAAAAGGATGGGAATGCATGTGAGCAAAAGGCTTGAATGCGTGGCCATAGTAAGGCTCTGTTTGATAGGCTCCCTTGACTTTTGCTTAAAAAGTCTGTGAATGGTGGTGTGCATCTATTCTTTATTTCTTCCTTCAGATTTTCAAGYCCAACTGTAAGTGCGCCTCACCCATAAATTAAACATCTCAACATAAACAAAGGGCTGCTCATAAATATCTCCACCTTAACCCATCTCCTTATCAAGAGTCTTGGAGGGAGAGAAGTGGGCTCTGTAGCATGAAGCGAAGAGACTTTCTCGCTCATCCTTTAGCAAGAGAAGGTGCAAGTAGAACATTGTTAAGTCCTTAGTTAGTCTGATTTTTGTGCTGATACCCTGCTTTTCTCTCACCTGTGTTGATGCCCCAAGCTCAATTCAAACCAGCTGATCATTTGCTGTTGCAACAATTCTTCTTCCTCACCTGACAATGCTGACAAAACACAGAATCTCTCTCCTGCTCTAGGCTTGTGCCCTCACTTCCTCTGCAAATGGATGTTCTTGCTCTACCCACAGGTAGTCAAGGCTCATGCTGCTGTGCAGCCTTGCATATTGTCGCAATATCTGCTTCTGTTGAGACATAAGACTGGGATGGCTCTTCAAAAAAGCAAGACCCACTGGACCCACAGCACAAACACTGAGCTGAAATCCAGTGAACCTGAGGTGAGATGTGACTTGCCCTTCAGGAACAATTTAGAAGGTAAGTTGAAAAACCTGTGCCACCTGAGTTTGTAGACCTTTTCCTGGTCTGTGTGTGAATGGTAGTGGTATAGGCCACCCTTACATGTGCTGCCCACAGACTGTCATGCACAGCTAGAGGGAATTGATACTAGTTAGTATGGGACCAAACTGTACCCTGTTGTAGAGATGTATAATTAGCACTGCTTGCAGCAGCAGCATTAAGAGAATCAGTGGACTCATTTACAGTCAGGCCAAATGTCAGAGCCAGAAAAACAGTCCTTGCTGTAGCAACACAAGTATTCTCAAGGAGGTGGTGTGAGGTTTTTCACACTCGAAGCTGCTGCTGCAGGGTGGGTGCAGCCAGGAGCTCCATCACTCTCACTCTTCCTGCCACGAAAGTGCTGTTTCCATTTCCTGCCAC
The DNA here is from genome assembly GCA_035582835.1 of Phoebastria nigripes. Classification (NCBI taxonomy): domain Eukaryota; kingdom Metazoa; phylum Chordata; class Aves; order Procellariiformes; family Diomedeidae; genus Phoebastria; species Phoebastria nigripes. Next base: position 4,368,132 of record JAYKAV010003044.1, on the reverse strand, counting down.
AGTGGTGAGAAAAGCCTTCACATTGCTGCCTCCTCCCCTGCCTTTCAAACTCCCTCTCCCCACTTGAGTCTGTTTTTTGACATATAACGTGCCCTGAGGAGGATCTGAAAGACAAAGCATGCTGAAGGGGTACTCCCCTTCCCACACACATGCTCACTGGGCAGGCAGCCCTCGGTAATCTCTTACGTCTCATTCGCAGAAGTGCTTGCTCTTGAAAAGAAATGCCTGGTGGTTAAAGTGGTTCCAGTAAAATACCTAGTGAGTAGGTAGCTAATTTCCATAATACAGAGAAGCCTCAAGAAAAGAAATCCCTGGGGCTTGGTCTGCAGCAGAGAAATTACCTATCACTGACAGCAGGCAGGAGCTCTGTGTTCAGTACTGGTTCAGGTTTGCTCAGTGCTAGTTTTGACCCTTGCCTGCTGTAAGGCTGCTGAATGTGGTTTAAAACCACATATGCCTGAACTCGTATTGAACCTGGTTAAAAAAAAAAAAAAAGGTATTTTTCCAGTGAGGAATGGGGATGGGGACAAGTGGGCATGCAGAGAGCTGATGTCATTATTGTGCTCTTCAGTAAGGGAACTGCACCCTACCATTGCTGGTAATTTCTGTCCCTTGGAAAACTCTGCTCCAACTCAACATCTGGTTTTCTGAATGGCTCTGCAATGCTAGGTTTTTTCCAAGTGCTTTTCAAGCTCAGTTGGCTGACTTGCATCTGGAGGTCAAGTGACTTGGCCCCATAGGTCATGCAGCAAGTGAGCACTTTGATCCTTGTCCCGACAGATGAGATCAGTTTGAGGCACTTCTGCTGCCAGTGTTGAGATCTGAGCTTCAGGCTTTGGAGGCAGGATGTTTCCTGGATTACAGAACACTGTTTGCCAGAGACTAAAGGGACTGTGAGGAAAGGTTTAGCTGTTTGCTTCAAATTTGACCTGATCTCAGGTCTGAAAGCATAAAGGCTTATTCTGTAAATGGATTGAAGGTGTGAACTGCCTGTTTTATCACTCCATTCTTTCACCTCAGGGAAAGTGTAGACCCTGCATCACTCCAGCATTGCATTTTAGCTGCAAGGTGTTTGTTTCCATGGGCCATGTACCCTGATGGGCCTGCTGGCTTTGACAAGAGTTGCTGAATGCTTGACTCTTCCTGGAATTTGCAACCCTTATTAATAAATGTGTTTCAGCTCAGGCAGCATTTTGAGCAGAATAACAGGTCAATCCCAGGGCCTTTGAATAGCAAGGAATAGTTTTGCTAGCTGGTTGCTCCTGCAGTATATGCACAACAGCATGCAGGCTTACAGGGCTGAGTGGGTATTTATATTGTGGGAGTGGGTTGGAAAGGTTGGCTGTCTTCACCGAACTGATGCCCTCCATCTGCTCTGTTATGGAGGCCTCTATTGTTATATCAGAGCCAGTCAGTGCAGGTGTCCTCTGTATCATCGTTTCCCGTCATCCTTGGAAACCTTGTCACCATGAAGAGGGCTGAGTGAAAAGAAGAAAGTACTGCCTGACCACCTGCCAAGAATATCTTTAATGCATAAAACCTCCTTTTGTGGGCAGGCAGGTTTGGATGAAGCCTAAGGTATTCCAACTATTACTATTCTTCCTCTTGCAGCCCTTTCTAGCATCCAGCAAGGGGAGCTGAGAACCTGCTCCCTTCCCTTTCCCCGTCACAACTGCATCCAGGCTGTCCCCAAGTAAAGAAGGCAGAATCTCTGCATCAGTTTACAGCTTGCAAGGGCTGACTCCCATCCTGCTGCATTTGTTTCGCTGCTTTTGCTGGACTGGGATTCTGACTGAAAGCTCTTGGATGGGAGCCTGCACACCAACAGGCTAATGTGCTAAACAGCTGTTGCAGGGCCATATTTCACATCCACGCTTCACTCTCRGACCACTTGCTCTCTCCCCTGCATCTTGGGAACGCCGCACTTTCCCCCTTATTGCTTCCCACTTCTTCCAGCGTGGGAGGGTTCCCTTTCATGAGATACTCCCCCCCCTCCCCAGTTTTGAGAACTGTATTATTCCCTCCTTTTTTCTCCCCTTGGTGGTGCCTTAAACACAGCAGTTAAGCTGAATGTACAGGGTCAATCCATAGGCCATGCCTAGGAAACTGCCTGGTTTCAGCAGTTAACCTCCTTATTCCCTCTGCCTTTCCTGTGAGAAGCCTTCACAGGGGACATGCAAAACAACAAAAGTTTAATCTTGTTTTCTGCTATCTCATCCCAGGAGAAGATGGAGGCTCAGTGACAGTTTAGAAATTTGCATTTCATGTGGCAATCTCCATATACCCGTTCAGAGGCTCAGTGTGCCTGCACTAATCTCTGTGTTTTCCTTTGGTGTCAGCCTTGCCCCACTCTTGAGCAGCATATTCAACTGGCTCCCTAGTCTTGTCCCACAGGGAACGCACAGATCCTGCAGGCAGAATCCAAGTTGTTCATATACACTCTGTGCTCCCTCCTCGGCCTCCCCTGCAGGTGGCCAAGGAAGAAGTCTGACCTTCCTTTCTGTGCTCTATGGGGAGTTCCAGGTCTCTTGCTCAATACTAGATGGCCTTTAGCAAAGTTCTGCTATTAATTTCAATAGGAGCAGGGCTAGGTTTTTGGTTTATGTGAGTCTGGGAGCCTATGGAGGGTTCCATGGGAAGAAGAATTCTCTCCAAGCTGTGTTTTTTCCATACCCATTCTAGGCTCAAGTTTTGTGCTCCCAAGGTTTGTACAGAGCACAGGATCTCTGTGAGGGAGGGAAAGTGGTGGTACACAGTGTTTCTGGCTCTCTGCAAGGTCTCAAAGCCATCTAGTTGTCTCTGTGGTGCCAAGAAGGGAGGCAGATGCTGATAAATTCCTACCTGAAATTTTATTTATATTGGCTTCACTATGGAGAAATACAGTTTTGTCCTTCTCCTCTGCTTCCTCAGCTACCATCAGGCAAAGGAGAGAGATGTTGTAGATGTGAGATCTGCATAGCAGGTGATTCCACAGTCACAAAGCACAGGGAAGAAGGGAATTAAGGGCTGTCTCGTAGTAAATGCTTCTAAAACTACATTAGAAAAGAACACAGAAAATTGAAGCTAAAAATAAAACCCATCTGAGCAGCACCACAACTCCCATCTTCCCTTGCTCTGGATGCCCTTTGGACTGGGGAGATAAAGCGCCACTTTTAACTTCCTTTGTTTAGTGTTTCTGGCACTCAGCTTGGCAAGGATATTTGCCTCTGGTCTTGGCTTTTACATTCATTTTAAACACTTCCCATTCTGATTATCCTTTGATATAGATATATGCATGCCCACGAGCATTCACATACAAGATCACCCCTCCATGCAGGCAATGAGGCCAATCTTTGAGATCTTTGCAAAAATTAGACTTTAAATTACTTGAATTCTGTTGCATGCATTGGGTCTTTCCTGGCAGTGTAAGGATGGCAGATCTCAGATTTCCCTGTTTTCTCTGGTAGATGAAGAGTCATCAGGAAACTGATGAGCAGAGAAGTGAAGTGACTCAAAGTTCACACAAAAATTTAATGACAGCTGGAAGAATAAACCCCAGGATTCCCAGCTCCCCACTGCCTGCCCAGTGGCAGGTATGAGATGTCAGGAAGGAGCACTGATTTCCCTGGGGCCCCGCAGCTGGCGGATACTGCCCATCATTTTCACTACAGCACAGTGTGGCCACGTTGTCACCACACACATGGAGCTCCAAGGCAGCTTGAAAAGAATGCCATTCATTCATACGAAAACCCCTGAGAGCAATGACCGAAACTGGGGTTACTAAACCTTGGGGGATTTGCACATTTTTTCACTCCTGCCCTTCCTTCCCCAACCTTCGTGCTTTGATTTAAAAAAAAAAAAAAAAAAAAAAAAAAGGCTTTTCTGTCTCCCATCTAAGCAGTCAAACATTGCAAAATGCAGAGGCACCAGTGTAGGCTTGCCTCTGTGAGCCTTTGCTGGCCAAATTATGTGGCAGTGGGTGCTGGGAGTGCACATGTGCGTGGAGAAGTGGGTAGAGAGGGGACAGAGCTGCTGCCATAAGGCTTTTTTTTCCCACTTCTTGCCAACATAATCAAAATAACTCACTTACACCTAATAAAATAAAATGCAGAATCCAAAAGCCTTCCTTCCCTCCAGCGGTTTGTCTGGATCCCATTCCTTGAAGCTGAGCTGAGAAAGCAAGAGGGGGTTTTATTTTGGTTTTGTTGTTGTTAATTTTTCTAGAATGAAAAATACTAACAGTGAGGCAGAAGGTGCAGCACATTTCTGGCACAGATGGAAGTCAAGGTCCCCTAAAGCTGCTGGCTTGATGGGGACTAAAGTTAATGTCTGGGTTTTTTTTCTTTTCTTTCTTCCTTTCTCTCTGTCCTCCCCCCCCGCCGCCCTTTCTGTTTAATTTAGTCTTCGCTTACCACAGATAGGTGGGGTTTATCCCCTCCTTGTCTGCTCTAAATATATGTGTATGCTTTTCCAATTAGACCTGATATGCCCTTCCCTTCAGTCCGTTCCCATTTAAGATTGCTTTCCATCACAGCTGTAAATCTTCAAAGTACCGGACAGCTAATGTGGGAAGTATCAGCAGTCCTTTACAATGTGCCAGGAATGACYAGAGATGACGGCTCCAAAGATGCTAAAAAATAAAAGAAAGCATAAAGGCAAGAAATTCCACATGATGTAGTGGCAATCCTATGTATTCATTAACTCTTCTGCATATGTAAATTATAACAGTGAAGGGGACTGCTCCTGTGGTCAATTAAAATGCAAAATTAATGACTTAGTGTGTTGGTGATACAAAGCTGGGCTTGCTTCTTGGAGGCTCTGAGTAACGTTGATTGCGAAATGATCAACTGAAAGTGCGAGTTTGTCAAAAATTGAAAGAGTTCACAGAAACGTGTTGATTTTTGGCAAAATTTTCAGGGGAAAGGCACTGAAGGAAACAGCCTTAGACTCCTCCATTTTAGGTTTCTCCTTTCACCAGGATGTGTCATACTGAATCAGGGTATTACAGAGACAGATGCAGCCCTGATGTGAGTGCAAGCACAGCTGTGACCACATCAGGGAATGCAGGAGCACCCCTACCCACCTTTGTAGGCCATGCAGTGGGGCACATTTACTCCTCCAGACTGACTCATGGTGGGATGGTGAGCATAGAGCTGCAGCTGGGGAGACACGCGTGGTCCTGCAAGCACCCAACCGTCCTGCTCCAGGAGCCCCCAGGCAAGAGGCAGCACCCCAAGGCCCATTGCCAGAGCCTGCACTGAGGACGTGCAAGTTGCCAATAATAGTGGGAGGGCAGTGGAAATTTGCATTGAAGGATGGACTGAAGCTCCTTCAACTCTCCCAGTAAATCTTCATTGTCATTCCCACAATGGGAGAAAGTGAGATGCAGAAGTATTAACGTGACTCAGCAAGTCAATGATAGAGTCAGTGATGGAGCCTGTGGACACTGATCTCCGTACTTGTTCTTTAGCTACAAGACTATCTAGTATATGAGAGAGACTTATATTCATGTTCAATGTTTTCTTTTTACTGTCATGAGTATTTAATATGCATCTAATAAATGACTAAATTCCACAGCTTGTACCACTGCAGCTATGAAAATATGCAACAATCCAATGCCTCTTGTCTTTGTTTCAGTTTTGGCTAATGACAGAGAGAGAAGAAACCTGCCCTTCAAACACAGGTAAATGGTCTCTACTGAAGTCACTGGGGTCTGTGCATATGCTCTTTAAGGCATAGGTTGCCCATCTTTATTACTGGCTAAATTATGTCTTAGAAACTATTATGTTACTTCTACTTCCATCAGGACTTACAGATTTTAAAAAAACCTGTATTTTTTAAAAAAAAAAAAAAGTAAAATCTACCGGACAAAGGTGACAAATAAAAGACAAAAAGATGCTGTATGATATGAAGGTAAAGGAATAAGCTCCATATGCCTATATGCATTTAACGGCAGATTTAGCAGGGAGGCAAAGAGGACTGTGACCTCTTAATTTCTTTTACACCCTGTGACACAGTGATGAGGGAAAGTTATTCCTGTCACCAACAGGCTGCACCCAACCCTGACATGAGCTATCTACTCTCCAGTGTCCTGTCTATCCCATCAGGTACCGCTCACTGTTTCTCAGCCTCAGTAAATCTTTTTTCATTAAAGCTACAGAAGCTCATGATTTTAACACTGGTGGTTTCCCAAAGTTGAATCCTTGGTGTTGGTCAGAGGATGCTGTCACATATGTGCATGCCATTTACCCTGCAAACCCCAATTTTTTAGAGGCAGATGCAATGTAAGTAGGAAAACTTAAGAGCGCTGATCCACTCACAAAAGCCATCTTTTTAGATCGTTACAGTATGTAACATCCTTGAGTGAAATGGAGTTACCATCCAAACCTGTAATTTTCAAGTAATCACTGAGTTTTGAGTGTTGTCATGTTATTACCAGCAGTAGCCAGCATTTGAAAAGGAGGCAGCAGAGAGTTTCTATTAATACGCAATAAAAAATATTTTTCATCAATGGCATGTTTAAAAGCTGAAGCATCAGAGTCATACCTCGTGAATCCCTGTCTATATCAGTGGCAGCAGAGCGAACATATAGCAAAGAAGGGAAGAAGTCTGATCATAAAAAATTACAGAGACACCATGCGAGAGGCATAATACAGTAATTTGCAGGTTGGGATGGAAAAACATCAATGCTCAATTCTGTGTATTGAGCTATTATGTATAAGTTATTATTAACAATATAATTGCTCAGCTCAGGTGCTGGTGGCAAGAGATTTCATATGATAAATATGCCTCCAACATAACTCAATTCTCTTCACTAGTGTTTGACTGAGGACAAATTAGGTTGTTTATGTCTGGGAATGAATTTGGTGAAAACAGCCTATACCAAAGGGCCTGGAGAGTTGAAAAGGTAGGGTAAGATGAACATAAATGTTTCACAGCGCAGAATATTCTTGACCCCTCATAGTAAACCATTTGGTACAGGATTCAAATATGCAAGAGTCCGACAGACATGCAGTAGCACTGATTCTTTTTGTGTGCACCACCTTCACGTAACATTGAAACTACCAGCTGTTTTCAGTATTGAAAATATGGAGTAATTGTCACTTTAAATTTAACCTGTTGGAGCAGACATAATTCCACTGAGGCACTTACAATTCTTCAGCCATTATCAACACTCAGTACAAAACCTGTCCTCTTCATTATTTCAAAGCTAGATTGTTAAGCATCTTGAACAGTTTTGGAGGAATAATAAAAATGAAAAGATATCAACAAATCAACCTTATCTCCTTAAAGATCAGGGAGGAATGGATTTCCCTTAGTGCCTTCCACAGCAGTCTGTTATCATGAAGGAGGGACTATGCTGGCTTGCTAAAAAGAAAAAAGGGAGGGAGGAGAATGCAGCCACTGGGGAAGCTCTAGCTCCCTAAATACATTTCCTTATCAAGTTATTTGCAGTCTGTGTCTCGATCAGTCTAGGTACCCTTTGGAGAAGTTTTGCTCCAGATACATCAGTTCAGTTCTGCTGCTGTTACTAAGGAGTACCAAAATGCTCTGGTCTTTTCCATATGCCACAGGGAACCCAAAGTGCATTCCAGGAGCCAAATGCATGACTCAGATATTTATTTCTTACTCCAGTGACTTGAACTGCACACTGCTTGTAGCGCTGCAAAACCAAACCTGTGATGGACTCAGCAAAAAGCTCTTCTGTTCAGTGGCAGAGGAAGCACAAGCGAAAGTGGCTCTGCACATTCAGCATGGCTACACTACAGGTATGACTCTCCAGCGCCTGGCGCGTTGCCGTGGTCTCGTTCTTGGCTACTTTGGGTACACCCGAGAAGTGCGGGTGTCTCTGCTCAGGGCTGGCCACCCCAGTCTGTCTCAAGGGCCTGCAAAAGGAGCCCTGGAGGACAGGGCAGCATCCTGCTGGTGCACAGTGCCGTCACCTCACGGTTGGTGAGGAAAGAACCAAGTTAACCTCACTGCAGAGGTGCCGAAGCACAGCCTCCTCTTCGGCGTGCCTGTGTTTGACCCGACTGGGGTTCAGCTCTCCCATCGGGGGCTGGGAGAGCGCCGGCCTGCCTCCCAACGCTGCGGGCCAGGGCTGCCGCGGGCAGAGCGGGGTGCCAGGGGCCAGCCCCGCGCCCCGCCTACGGGAGTCCCCGGGGGAAGCTCCGCTCCCCAGCCCCGACGGGTCCCACGCGGCAGCGCCCGCGCAGCCCCGCGGGGACGCTCCCCTC
>JAYKAV010003044.1:4313128-4359722 GCA_035582835.1 Phoebastria nigripes | reverse complement strand
TGGCCCGGCGGCTGGCAGCGCGCCCGCCGCGGCCGTGCCCTCGGCTGCCGGCCACCGTGGGCGGCCCTGCGTCTCTCCCCGCTCGGGCGGGGTCCCGGAGGGGGTCCCCCTCCTCGTCCCCAGCCCGCCCGAGCAGCGCGGGGAGGGATCAGCCTCGACAGAGACGCTGTCTGTGAGCGGCTCATGCCTGGGGGAGAGGACTGTTGTCCTGGGATAAAGAACCCCGCCCCAACTTAAAGGCTGGGGTATGGGCCTGCAGGGGACAGAGGGAGTGGGGAGGGGCAGACAAGGGCTTGTTCTGCAGCATTTCTGTAATGTAATTACACAAGATTTAAATGAGCGAGTGTTTCCTACTGAAAAATAATCACTATTGTTACCCCCGAGCTCCACTATTCTGGATCGCCTGATCCATATGTTTAAAATGTCAAGCCCAGTGTAGGAGCAAAGACTCGAAAAATCTAATTCTCAGTCTAAAAGAAAATAATTTTAGAGAGAGAGCGCGCGAGCGTGTGTGTGGTGGGCTGGCTTTCTGCGGTGCTACAGTTCCCATATGAAAATCGGCTCATAATGCTTCCATGTTTTATTCTTCCCTTCTACAGGATCTGTCCATTGTTCTTGTCTGGATCAATCACTAACTCAATCTGAGTCCATGGCAAACTTGTGAATATGTCTCCCCAAGAGCCATCCATGGTGTTGGGACTGTTATCCCTGCTTCAGAGACGGGGAACTGAAACATGCCCAAGGTCACCCAAGGAAATCTGCACTAGATTAGCACCTGAATCATTCATTCTGGTCACAGAAATGCTAATTTCATCAACCAACATTTGAGCAGAGCCTTAAATGATATGGCTGTATGGAAGGTGTAGGTATTCCTGGTGTTGGTCCTACTCCATTAAGCTCAGTGGTAAATTTCACTGGCAGCGGAATGAGATCTAACCAAATATTTTCTTTGGGTTTGGTTCTCTTTTCATTAATATTTTATGTAAAACTGATGTAAGCAAGAGAAGAATTAGACTTTTTATTTGTTTAATTCTTTTATAAAACGTTTTTTGAATTATAGTGGAATTATTCAACAGACATGCTGATTTCTCGTAACAGACTGAGATATCTCAAATGAATGTCATAAACTTTTTTTTTTTTTGTGCAATCCTTCAATTCTGCGTTCTTTACAGCAGGAGTAGGAGATAATGGGGCTGGAATGTTCTTCTTGATTGTTCATGTTAGTTCTCTGTGTCAAGCAGGATAAAACTCCAGCTAATCCTGCCATAAATTTAGGTATTCCTAATCCTTCAGTATTCCCACTTTTCTTCAGGCATTAGGCGTGTAATCAGTCCTGTGCCAAAAAAAGAATATTAAAGAAAAAGTTGGGACTGTAAGCAGCTATAAAAAATGAAAAAAAAGTACAAGCTGCCCAGTATTGCTCAAGTTCAGATGGTTTTAATAGCTCTCCCCTCTAACCTGTCTGGCTCTGCAGTCCCTTAGCACAGGAAAATTTATATTTGGGAGCACGCAGAGATCACTCTTGGGGCTGTTTACATAGCTCAGAACTCTTAATACAGTGGTATAGCGGTGCTTTGGGGCAAAGCACCACTCTCTTGTTGTAGTGTCCATTAAAGGTTTATATCTCTGCTCTTTGTAAGTACGGTAGAATTGGACAACTACCCCCAGCTAATGCATGGGGCTAGTGAGAAAAGGGAGCTAACTATGACATTCGGAGTTAGAGTGTGGCTAAGCATGTCCTCTGGGGATCTAAACAGAAAAGAGTGGTTCCAAGCGAGAGGGGACCTGTTGAGAACTGCTGCCTCACAAGCAGAGGCCCAATTTTAAGATGGGTTGCTTCTTGTAAAGGTGCGTGTTGTCCCTTCTTCCCTGTGGAGCTGAGGTGGGGGAGTCTGCTCTGCAGTCCTCCAGCCAGAGCTGCCGTAGGGACAGGAACTGCTCTACAGGACATGGAAATCAATAGGGAGGACAGGGCATGTAGTTGGGGAGTGGGTAGAAGGAAGCAGGGCTCAGAGCAGCTTCGCCAGAATAAAGGAAGAACTAGTGCTGCTTTGGGGAGGGAAAACATATGGGGGGTGGATGTCTCTGCTGCTAATAGTGAGCGGAAAATGCATTCCTATCAATCCACGCGGTGGTATTTCGCTATGGTCTGCTTCACGGCTGTTATACCCCTTTCCTGATGCCTTATCAGTAATTGGTGTTATGTGATTCCTTGCAAAAGTAACATTTCTGCCTCCTTCCCCCTTACTTCCTAGTTTGTGTTGAGTTTGTTCTTTCCTCTCCTGCTTAGCCCGTGGCTTATATTACTGATATGTTTAAAGAAGTGAGTTCATTTTCCTCTTCTAGGTTATATTTATTTCTTCAGGAGTTATCAGTTTGATGTATGTACGCATTATGAGGTGCTGCGCTTCTTGGCGAGTGTTTTGCTGGGGGAGTCTGTTATTCTTGCTGCGGCTTGAAAGGGCTTTGTGTGTGTGTGTAATTTTTTTATTATTAAAGAAAAGATGACAAAAGGAAACCAACCTCAGCCCATGAAACTTCTCCAACACAGTGAACTTGGTGATCAGAATTGCTAAATGGCCTCTCCATTTAACAACAGGCTCGGACTTATCAAAGTGAATAGTGAAAATCAGGCTAGCTATTGTTACAACAAACTGGTGGTTATTTTCAAGGCATCTACCTTTTCTCAGGTAGCAGGGAACTGGAAATTGGAAGCCAGTGCAGGATATCAACAGTATATGTGTGACTGCTGCGCACTCAGAAAAAGCCCAGCAACTGCAATTCTCATACTAAGTTGGGTACACTACGTAGGTATTCCTGCTGTCCCATGGACATGTCAGCATGGGACAGGAGACTCACAGGCAGACTTTGGCTTACCATCCTTTTTCTATAGGGTGGGAGGATCCAAAGAAAAGGACCTGTAGGGTTTTGGATAGGAGCTGTCAAAGAGGGTACAGGGAGAATCCAAGGTGAAGTGCAGCCACTCTTCCCAGCTCTGGGCTGGAGTGGTGGTCAATGCCTCTCACTGCACATTTCTAGATAATCAGGTCTGCCTGCTTGAGTATCTGTGGGCTCTTCCATCACAGCCATCCCTGTTGTGCTGACTTGTTTGGAGCCAACTTGGGGAACCACCTCTGTGCACCACAGGCACAAAGAAGACCTTGGCCTGGCCTTACCAAGGGGTATTTTCTCCCACTGGGAATGCTCTATGAACCATATATCTGGTATGTCTTTCTGGCTGATGTGGAGGCTTTACAAGCAAGCCAGCTGCTGTGAGGAGGCCACAGCCACACAGCTCCCAACTTGGGTTTTTATAAACACCAAAATAGACAATGGGGGAAAAAATAGAAATAAACAAGCTGGCTGCTTTTGATTAGGAGCAGCCCTTCTTCAGTCTGTACTAAAAGCACTCATGTTTGCTTAATGGTACAAATAACTGATCGCGTGAATGTGGATTCCTGGACCAGGATAAGATAGCAGGACCTTTTACTTGCACCCACAGGTCCACTTCTGGTGGCTTGCACTAGCATCTTGCTGGCATTCTCTGGGGGATGAAGCCTGTAGAAATGTACAGGGATTAGTGAAATGATTCCTTTGTCATCAGGCAGTTCTGTATCAGGCCCACTGTGCGAGTTTCCCTGTTGTCTCCAGTCTGCGGGAGGTTGCTCCCTTTTGTGCTTAGGTGCTGTAAATCCTTGAATCCAAATGACCAACCTGACTGGCCTTAGGGACAGTGGTTTTATGCCTTGATCCTATGGTTGCACCCTGATTTTCACACTTGGCAGCAAAGCATATCTCTTCTTTGCTTAGCAAACAGTGGGTTATATCTGGTGTAAAAAGGAGTGTCATCTTCAAGTTCTACCAAGGGCCTATGAAATTAGGGTTTCTTGACTGTATTCCAGCTTCTCTACCAACTCCCCATGGGCCTCAGTTTGTGCACCTGTAGAGTGGGGATAGACATCCATGTGTGCCTTACAGGAATGTATAGTGGGATGTTTGATTGAGAAATGTCTGTGCTATGAGGTGCTCAGATGAAGGATGTAGTTGTGAACGGTTCTTACTGCTCTTATTAGACCCTGCTAACAGAAGGGAGAAATAGTTCTGTGCTGCCTTGCTTTAAATGGGGCAGAGTGCAAGGCACAGATACAAATGAAAACTGTTCAGATTGTTTCTTTTTTCTTTTCCCCTGCAGAGAACCTGGCCCTGATTCTGCTGTCATGCTGGTGTGGAAGAGCAATTCAACCGGTGTCAGAGGATTTCCATTGACATAAATCTAGTGTAAGCAGGAGCATCAAGGGGCTCTATATTGGACATTTTCCACTTTCCAGGGTGAACATGTGGACTTCTCTCAAGCAGACAAGCCTCAACAGGCTGCTGCTTTGTCCTTGCCCTTAATTTTTCTTCTATTTGCCTATGTTATTTAACTGTGTAAATTTCAGAATTCTATTCCATAAATGTGCCTTCCATAAATGCAAACAGAGGTGGGCACTAAAATAAGCCATAGTTAAACATTTTAGAGAGACTTTTCCACTTGCCACTGATAATCCCTTCCACATTGGCAATAAATATATGGATTTTGCTATCCACAGGCAGGCAGCTTTGCTGGTATTTATCATGATTGATAGTGATAATTTTATTAATTAATTTCATAGCATTTTGAAGTGTTGCAAACTTCCTGCAGAACAAACAAGCCCCTACCCTGAGGAACTTTGCAGCAAAGGTATGTCTGAAAAAGAATATTGAATTAGACTGAGATGTGAGTACATAAGGTCAAGCTTGCTATTCTGCTTTCGTACAACTTCTCCAGAAACTCCCGCGATAATAAATAATAATGATTACCTAATTAATTGTAAGGCGTAATAGCAGCTTTCATCCAAGATCTTAAAAACTCTTTGCAAGGTGGATTTTGCAAATGTAGAACTGCGGCACAGGGATGAAGAGCTTGATTTCTATCAGACAACATGGAACTTGCCAAAGGGATACACAGGGGAGCGTGTACCAAAAAGGGATTGAATTCATGCTTCTTGCAGCACTGTCCAGTGCCTCATTTTTGTGGGTGGTTGTGCCACAGTTCACACAGTCGCCAGACATCCTTCCCGCAATGTGCCTTCTTGTCTGCTTTTCTTTTTTATGTGACCCAGCGCCCTGGGTAGTGTCTTTCAGGCATATCTTTGAGACAGGTACTCGTAGAAACTTAGATCTAGCTGTAGAGATATTTTTGTTCTGAGCAAGAGGACTGGGTTCTCAGCACCCAGGGAGCAGCCTCACAGGATAACCTTACACCTGAAAATTGCAAGATCAGAAAGGTTCTGAGCATGATGTGCACTGATGGTAAACGCATAGCTCACACACACAGTCATGCATGCAGGCAACAACGTGTAGAGTATCTTGAAACATTTGCAGGATTAGAAGAAAATATTTACTTCTGGTCCCCTTCTAGACCATTCTGTTTTTTTAAAAAGACATGTGGAAGCAGCTTCTGTAATACAAATGTATTTACTCTAGGTTTTCCTTCCCCCTCGTCATTTCTGCCAAAAGAACTGGAGAGCTGTGGTCAATGGCATCACTGAAGGGACATGTGGGCTGACAGACAGTAAGTTTGCTACAGCAAATATTGCAGTCTTTTCCAACAGAGGCAAAACAAATCACATGTTGTCAGTGGTATTGCAGGTCAAGCATGAAGTTTTGCCAGCTCCCCCAGTCTGAGCAGAAACAGAAGTCCAAGCAGTGAAGGGAGACAGAAAAGATGGCTGACTAGCTGTCTGCTCAGAGCTGCCTGTTTAATTTAGTTGTCTGCTTATGTCTATTTTCCTATACTTTTTTTTTTTTTTTAATGCACACAGTCCCCCAGTTTTCTATTATTATAGTGAGGAGTTTCATTCCGTGCCCAGCACCAAAGCTCTCCCCATTGTGGTACATATTGGACACCATTTTTTCCCTTCCCTTCTTATCAATTTATTGCATATAGTATCCCAATTCAGCTCAGTGCAGATTTGAAACCGTTTCCTTATGCCCAATGATTTTATGCTGTCTGGGAGGAGCAAGAGTGGAGAACACCCTTAATCCCTCTTCCTCTTGGCCAAACAGGTAAAAGAGGAAGGGCAGTGTAAATGAGAAAGTTGGTCTCAGCTGAGACCCTCTTTTCCCTGCTTCATCTCTCTCCCTTCATGTATCTCCTGTCCCTTCTCTTCCCTTCTGCTCTTTTCCCGCTCTCTGACCTGTGCTGTAGTGTGTCACTGGTGGCTTTGCTCTCTTCTCCCCTGCCGCTCCTCTCTGTCTGGGACAAGGTGCTTGAGAGACTAGGGGCCCCATACAACTGGCAGAGAAGCCTGTGGAGTTGTTCCTCTTCTTTCCAGCTGTGAATATGGCCCAAGGGGCTTCTAATCACTTTCTTTCATTCTGCACACTGAGTAGAGCAGCAAAAGCTCACAACAGGGGAAAGAGAGGGAGAGAATTGGCAGAGGAAGAAAAAGATGGGAGGAGAGAGACAGGTTTCTCTCTTTATCTATGAAGCTGGAGACTTCCCTGTTTGGGAAATGAAGGCCCTCTGACCCATGGAGTCTGTTCCCTCCAGTTCAGACAATGTGCAGATGTTCTGCCAGGCCTTGCTGCACCCGTTTTGTAGCTATAAAGCCTTTGCATTCAATTCTATCAGGTTGGCTCTTTCCCAAAGACATTAAATTCACATAAGAAATAAAAGCACTTTGCGGTGCTAGAGCTGTTCATTCCTTGGCAAGTCCTAGAACTTCATGGGTGGAAGGCAGAGACTCTCCAGGAGACTTTAGGAAAGCCATTTGTCTCCAAAATAATCTGGGGCAAGAAACCAGAAAGTATGATCAGACTCACCTTACAAGAGCAAGAGTTTGAAAATATACTGGGGAAGTAAAAGAGGTTAGGGCTGGAAGGGCAAAAACATTTTGAAGAGGCCTGAGCTAAGATGAGTGTCTAGAGGTTTCTAGCATTGTACTAGTTAGTTCTTCATGGTGTTGTGCAAAGTTGAAGGGCAGGAGAGGAGCTTTGAATGGCCACATTTGGAACTTGTATCTCCTTTTTTTCTCTCCCGGTGGGGGTCCTTGGCATACCAGTCAAATGCATGGAGAGCAGCTATCTTTGGTCCTACTAACCTGTGCCAAGAAAAGGAATAATGATGGTATGAGCAGGATATGTATGGGGATGGTTGGCTCCGCTCAGTGAGACGCATACATCAGTGAACAACTAAGAACAGAAGAACATCCTGTAAGTGTGTGTGTCTGGCACCAATGGGGTAAGAAAAAGGCAAATATTTCTAGATTGGCCTTATTTGGTAGAATTCCTAGGGTCATCCATGGAGGAGAAGGGTGGGAAGCAGCTGTAGAATTAAAGAACAATGTGTACCTGGAAACCCAGCACTCCATTTTACAAGGAAGCAGCCCTCTTAGAGGGGCTGTGCAAACGCTTCCAGCTTCCTGATCTGTATGGAGAGCCTTGATTTGAAAGCTTTCTTGCGGGGTGAAATCTCATGGCTGTGTTGCTAGCACCTGTCGGGGCCTGGAAGAGCTGTATGTGTTAGATGTAAAAAGTTTTCAAGGTGCAACAGGCCCAGAAATGCTTCTCTCCATGCATGCATGAGATACTGTGATTAAAAATGCTCCCACAGAGAGGAAAATAAAAACAACAGCCCAGGAACTGCTTGAAGAAAGATATTTATGTCCTAAGTTGTAAAAGTAGCCAAGCTCCCCAAAGAAACAGCAGTAACAGAATTTAGCTGTTGGAACCCAAAGATGCATTGTTCTGATTTAATAATTAATGTGGAGTTAATTGAGGCTTTTACTGAACTGAAACAGGATAAAAGAAACCCGCCAGTCTGGACGCCATGGTTCTCTGAGAACAAGTTCATTCTGTTCCCCTGTGACCCCCTCCCCACTCCCTGTGCCGCACGCCGCTCCCCCTCTCTTTTCCCCCCAAATGGGTGTGGAGCGTGACCGCTTCTGCTGTTCTGTACACAAAACAAGGAGGCAGGGAGGATGGCCACAGGGACAACTGGTATGGGGAAGGGGAGAGCTACGAGAGAACCAAGTCTGGTGGTGAATGGAGCTTTCTTCGTTCCCTCTCCTGGGCCATTGTTTGACAGGGATTTTCCATATATGCACTGACTTGGGAATTACTGAGCCATGCAGCAGTCACAAAGAATGCCTCCAAAAGGCAGCAAAACAGGGAGAAGCTGGCTCCATGTTATCTTTAAGAAAGTAAATAATGACATGGGTTTATGGCTTACAATTTAGTGCTTTAGAAATTGAGTCACACAGAATGGATCCAGAACAAAATGGCTTTTAACCCCTTGGAGTATGTGCAATGTGAATAAATACCACTCAGATTTGTTGGGAAAAATGGCAAAATTTGGGTGTCAGGGTTGTTAGTTACTAGAGAATGGAATGATCAGAGAACATTTTGGATTAGGGCATGGCTGCTAGTTTTTAGATCCTCTGGAAGAAAGGCTGGAGTGGCCTTTATCTTATTCTAGTCAGTAGAAGTCTTTATACCAATTTCAAGGACCTTTGGATGAGAATTTGTCGGCCTATGATGAAGGAAGAGCTGTTTTTTATAATTTTATTTCTGATTATAACAGTATTGGGGGAACATGAGGTGCTAGGACAGGTGAGTCTTGGAGTAGATCTGCCCTAAATCCTGGCCTGTGCGGTCTCCAGCCCTGGGTCAATGTTTTGTGGAAGAATGCAGCCTTTGCTTCAGCCTGCTGACATATTATGGTATGTCAGTAGAGAGGTGAGAGAGTTCTGCCGATACGTAAGGGGTAAAAGAAGTGTTTCTGAGAAGGAATGGTTCCTTTCTCTTGATTCTCCTTTCCTTTCTTTCACCCCCTCCTGTGTGGGGCTCCTGCTACTTTCATTCCACCCATCATCATCTATTTAGAAACTGGAGGAACAGCAACAACTGTTGGAAGTCCATGAGACTGTGACCACTTAGCAGTTTCCAAAACAGACCTTAAATATTACCACCAAAACTATAAGCCCTGCAACTCCAAGCCACTGGTGGTATATGGTGTGGGAGGTTCAGAGTTTTCTGTCCCAAAGACTTGCTCTGGAGATAGTTGAGCTTCTAAGATCCCCTTAAGCCTTCTCAACACAATCCCTCTTACAGGATGAGTGAACAGAAGTCAAGGGAACCCAAGGAAACTAGGGAGACCCTACTATTTAGCCAATTCTTCTTCTTTTTTACTAGGTTTGGTGAGGAGAAGGGAAGCAGGGGCACTGGCTGAGACTGAAGACTGAACTGGATTTTTGTTCAATAAGCCTTCAAGCTGACATGCAAAGTCAGTTTATACACAAATATTGAAAGTGTTTTACCTTATTCCTCGTCCCCATGCTGTTATTCAAGCGGTTTATTAGAGAGGTCATATAGTGGTGGCTAGAAGAATTACTCCAGCAATGCTGACCCAGAGTTCAGTTCTCCCTCACTTTGCATTTTCAGTTGCTGCTTTCAGTTTACCAACTAAGGTCTCTGTGTTTTGCATCTCTTTGCACTTTCAGCCACTAGTCATCCTCTCCTCTAAAATATTGCAGAGGAAGGAGTGCCTTAACGTTCATTTTGCTGTGACATTCCAGTTGAGGCCTTGTTGCCCTAGCTGGAAGTGGGATTATATCGGAAATGTGGGAGGACCTTTGCCCATTTTCCCATTTAGTAACTGCTCTTCAGCAGCTGCCTCTGAGGTGGAACTTTTTATTTAAGTTTTCCCTTTATTATTCTAGGTTCACTGAACACAGTGGGTGAAAACTCCTGCCTGGAGCACAAAAAACTTGCAAAGCAAAGCGCCTCTACATCGCTGATGCTTGATGGGACCATCAACAGAAGTGAGGTATGCAACGCCTGGGATTCAGACTCTCTCTTTGGAAATGGGAACGCTGGAACGTTGGGTCGTTTTCCCCTCAAACGAGTGGGGTGACATAAAAGATTACTAAGCTTGCAGAAAGTGCTTTTTCACCACCTCTAAGTCCACACATCTATGTCTGTAGCCCTGAAAACCACATAGGATGTTATCTCCAATGTATATGCTGTGCTTAGAACACTTGTCTCCAGACCTCCGTGGAGTCTTCATGCTGGAGACAGTTACTAGCCACCTTAAACCTTGACCAACTCTCCCCTATGTCTGAATATACATTTTAGAAAATTAAGTGTCTACTACATGTCTACTACAAAGCAAGCACTGCATGCACATTCAGGAATCTACTGCACTCCCCCCTTCTGCTCCACATGAATTGGAAGGAGTTAGGGAATGCTGCCAATGACAGAATTTGCACAGAGAAGCACAATGGTAAACTGCTGCTAATGCATGCACTACAGATGTTGGTTTGGGATCTAGTAGTATACAGGACGTAAACATTCTGATTATGGAATGGGGACTCTCTGGATAAAACTACACAGCCCATTAATGTACCATCTAAAAACTACTTTTATACCCTGAAGAGATTAGTGTCTGTCATTGGGGCTTTTACTTTAGAGTCTAATAGCTGGAGATTTAATCCCTTATTCAGAGAAGTAATTATTGTTCATATAAATAGGTCTGTTGGAGTCAGTGAGCTGAGCTCACTGAGGGAGGGATAGTCAGTTTTACCAATCCAAGTCTCTACAGTGTTGTGCAATGTGTGATGCAGTATTTGGTACATATAGGAATGGTGAAGTATATTACACTTTTTCAGTGGTAATCCGTGGAAACATTCAGGTTTGGGTGCTGACTGAGGACATAGCCCTTCACATCTACATGTGATATATGTGTCTGCATCAGCCCTTTGCCAATGATGGGTTGGATGGCAGGACGTGGTTCCTCCTGAAACCAGTATTATGCAGGGTGAGCCTACTTTGGAGCTGGGATCTCAATCTTCAAACCCCACAGGTAGTTGCTGCTAGACCACCTGACAGGGTTTTGATGAAGCTGGAGCTGTAGTTTTGCCCACTGAATAGAAACATGCATCAAGTTTCGGGTTCCTTCATTTTTAACTGCTAAATACATTGGGCGTGATTTCTGTGGCTTGAAACAAGTGAGGTTTGCAGGAATTTATAATGTGTTGTTCTTTACTGCCTATACCAGCTGGCAGCTGGGTCTGAGGGGGATCCTGCAGCACTCACACCCTTATCTTTCAAAGAGCATTCCTGGCAATGGTGGGGGTTGTCATGCCAGGCCAGGAAGCAGACATGTGCAGCAACAGAGCTGTGATTTTTTCCTTCCTCCCACCTCCATGTGGGGGAACTCCATCAGCCATCAAGTGAAAACATGGCAGCACACAGCACATCTCTGAGTGTGGAGAAGGGGATGCTGGGCACTTGGAGAAAGAGGAAGGACTGTGAAGAACAAAAACTAAACATAATCACACACTTCTTGAGGCTCACGTGAACGCAGTGTATATGTGCCTGCTGCAAGGTAGCACTTTAGGTACATCCCTGTTTATTAAAAAGGGATACTTTTTTTCATCTGAGTGTATGATGCCTGTGGGGTTCAAAGAAAATAAAGGCGTGTGGGATGAGGATCTGGTTGTGGTCACTGTTGCCAAAGAAGCCAATTTAAGGAAAAAAAAAAAAATTGCAGCTGTGGGATATTATTATTTATGTGCAATCCCATAGTAGCCAGCAGCCTGTATCACAGATCAGAACCATACTGTAACACACTGAACTCTTGCTCCTCTGCAGCCCTTAAATTCTTGTGATTGTGTTTTCATTTCTGGTTTTAGTTTTGCATTTTTGTTGATGCTGGTTTGTTTTTTACTATTGTCACTTCCTCTGGAGATTTATTGATTCTGCATTTGGGTGAGATTTTGAACTGCAGTTTGTGCTGCTTTAGCTTTGTTGCCATTTAAGATAATAAGCTGGTCTAATTCTGTTCACAGCGTACTGACTTCTATAGGAATGGAGTTATGCCAATATTGGTAGTTTTGGAAAATCATTTGCAAGTGTGTGCCAAACCCCCGGAGGGTTTGATGTTTAGAAACACAGAAATTAGAAGAAAAGAATGGGTCCAGTGATCCAGTTCCTAAGCTGTTCATTGTATGACCTTAGGCAACTCATTTAATTTCTTTGTGCCACAGTTTATCTATCAAAAAAATAGGGATAATATCTATTTATCTCTTGCAATAGGTTGGGAAAGCTAATAAATGTTGGCAATAAGCTTTTGATCCTGTAAAAGTAATAGAGAGCAGCAAAAGATGGTATTATTTACAAATTCATGTTTTATTTTTCATGTAATTGACATTGTTATGATGCTATTTGGGATTAAGCTGATGCTAAATAGTTCACTGAAACAGAATTCAACAGACTCTTGATCCTGGCATGTGGGAGGTTCTAATGGGACTCAGATTTAGAATTTCTCTTTCATTTGCTTAGGCAGTTGAATTCAGTCTTGTTGGGCATGCAGCCCCAGACAGATGACATTGTATAGCTTCCACGGATCACACTTACCTGTTCTCCATAGTACCACCAGTCTTCTCTGTTTTAGGCACATTAGATACAGCCCTGGGGGCCACACGGTTGACCAGGTGGCCTTTGACTGTGTCGTCTGTCTTTTCTGTTGGTGATCCTGTGGTTTTGGCTTAGTCAGTGTAGAGAAGGGCATTGATTGTGCTGTGCTTTTTATATGAAAACCGGTTCATAAACAAAATAAATCGCAGACCCAGCTGGAGTTGGAGCTGTGAAAGCAAGCAGCACTGGAAAATGAGCCTTGTTTAGGGAGATTTATTGAAATGAGCCATATACTCACACCAATATATATTATCTGTGTGTGTATGCTTACCTGTATCTGTACATGTGTGTATATTAGAAAGGTAGAAGTCTAATGGTCATAGAGTGACCATATAAAGCTTTAGGGAAGAAATGAACATAAATGACAAGGAAAGTATTTCCTTCCCTAATGAGAAAATGAAAATAATTTTTTTTAAAAAAAGAAGGGAAAAAAAAAAAAGAAAACACACACATGTACATTCTAGGAACAGAATACTGTCAGCTGGATCGGAGGTGCAAATAGGGGACCATATCTGGCTCTCAAGGCTTTCTCAGGACTGTGGTCTGCCATTCCCCTAGAACATCGAATTGGATGAGGAGAGCAGATCCCAGATGAAGTCTCCTTCTCAAGGTCCCACAGACCTTGTGAAGGGCCCAGAGGGCACATGTGCATCAAAGAGAAACAGGCAGAATCATGCGATACAGAAGGGGTGAATTTAATTCAGGCTTTGAAACACCCAAAAGGGGATTAATACCCATAATTTTTTTAAAACAAAAAATATCTCCTGTCCATTAGAAAATCCTTTGCCTCCCTGCAGGAGAGAGGAGACTGGGAACTGAACAGAATGTAGGATGCAAGAGCAAACTGTAACCCAGTGAATTAGTCTTAACTATAGCGAAAACAGCACTTGTGTAAATGAGGCCCCTAAGGGCCGATAACCAAGCAGTAAAATGTTACAGGAGGGAAGTAAGTCAGGGCTATAAACCTGGGAAGTCAGGACTGGGTAGCCAGTATCTGGAGCATAAAACAGGCGAGATTAAAGGATGACAGATGAGGGCTGGGAAGGATGCATGAATCCTTACCAGCATAAGGATTCCAATTCCTGTGGCCTAAAGACAGACTTGTTCCTCTGAGTACTGCCAGGTACCAGAAAATAACTCAGATGCCCACTGAGAACTTGTGAGGAGAGTAGAAGAGTAAGCAATGGATGATAAAATAAGGAAATATAATCAAATCAACATTGAGTGAATTTGATTTAAGAGGACACCAATGAATAGAGAAGGGGAAGAAAGCGGCAGGGTGAGAGTTGCTGTTGGATGGGACTGTGGCTTGAGTGAGATATAGTGCAAGCCCTAAATTATCATCATCATTATTTTTTGGCTGGGCTGTGTTGTGACATCAATACCAATTTACACTCCGGGTGAGTAGCACTTACTACCTTCTTGTCTTCATAAATTGTGCATTGTCCTTATTTATTTGCTTCCCTGTCCCCTTCCTCTCCTCCTGCATTGCCTCTCTCCTTCTTTATAAGCATAATGGGGATGGTGTATCCTTGCTACGTCCTTGATGAGTTTGACGTTTAACCCCAGTTATGAACCCAGCTCCACTCTCCTTTCTTTTGTGCCAGGTATGGGAATGTTCAACTTGTATTCTTTCTTGTGAGGAGGACGGTGTGTACAAAAGGAGGCAAGGTTGGCATTACTCTTGATAGACCTGTTAGCAAGTGATTCTTTTATCATCATGCAGCTGGTATTTCCATGATACTTTGTGTTCCTCATGTCTAGCCAGGAGTAGGCATGTTGGCTATTCTGAGTCAAAGCCTTCTTCCTGACATCATGTGGTATGCGTTTAAAGGTCATAATTTTTATACTTGCTTTCTCTTCAAGTTTAGTAAGCCACCTCATATTGTGAAGTCCACAAAAGTGCTCCTGTGGTGTCACAAGATATCTTCAAAACTACCTTCAAGCATGGAAGCAGCAGGTTGCATCATGGCAACCTCAGCAGTGCCTGGAAGCAGGTCTGCTATTTTTGATATATCCATAGGACAGAGCTACTCAATCTTTTCACTGTGTGGACTAAATTCTAACGGAGAAATCATTCTGCAGGTCACCTGCCTTCCTAGGGCATCCCTTTGATGCCTATTGTAAAGTTAAAAAGACAGAACGTCTATTGTTTTTCTTCAAGCATAATATAGCAACTCAGGGAAAAAACCCATTACAACGCTGACCACATTGTCTTAGGTAAGTACAAGAGGTATCTTTCTGCTGTTTAAAAAGAGCATACTTAGAGAGACAGAACCCATTTGATTATCTATATTTTTTTTTTTCTGTAAATCTGTGTTGGAGTTTTCATCCTGCAGAAAACACAGCATTGAGAAAGGAAGCGTGGGAAAAGCATTAGAAGACAATAAAATCAAGTGTATCCCAAATAAAAGATCAGGCTTGAACTGTAAACTTTATGGAACTTTTGCAAAAGGGTTGGGAAGTAATCTGAACAGCCAACAAGTTGGAGAGTTTGATTGTGGTCTTAAGAACAGTCTATCCCAGACGAATGAATAGATCCCAGCTACAGTAGAGTTCTCAGAAACTGGAGACAGGTAATGTGTTTGGCCTGCTGTCACTCACCATCCCCTTTCTCATCTTAAATTCATTAAAAGGTTTTCTTACTTGGTCTTTTGGCATGAACAATTAAGACCATCCGTCTTGAGGAGGGGAAGAAGATGAAATTCAGTTACCACATTTCCTTGGAGGAGGAGGACTTTCACTCAGCTGATTACCTTTCTGGAGTAAAGTTGGAGATGTGGCAGTCTCCTTTCTTTGTTTTCTCTCTACTCCTTGTACTCTCTCTTTTTCTCTGTAATGTTGGAAAGAGCAATCAGCTTGGTGTAGCAGAAAGAGGATAAAGTGTCTATATCAGATAGATGCCATATAATTTGGAAACTTCTTTTGTCCCACATTGTGTGCTAAGGACTAAAAGATTCACAGGTTGAATATCCATAGCCAGGTATCTAGAAAGGAGCCCTGCAGAAGAGATAATGTTCCTTATAGCGCACTGCCTATTTTTTTATAAATACCTTTGAATACATGTAATTAAAAGGAGCAAAAAACATGCCCAGCATAGTGGGGGACTTTTTCTCTATCTTACTATCAGGTGAGGTTTTTGGGTACTCCTAATCATTGGTATAAAGGAGGGTAGGACTGCAACAAGGGAAAAGAGAAACAATGTCTATCTGGGTTACTGGTTCAAGTTCCTATTATCCCTAGGTCCAAAAGAGTATGAAGGGTTGAGCTGTGCATTCCTGGAGCCACATGGGCCTATGAATGGTTAGCTGTTCTTGCTGTAGGCTGAGGTCTTACTGCAGGATTTTTAGCTGATGATGTGACTTTTGATTTTTTTATATTAATTTCCACTATGTGACTTTGTAGGAGAAAAGGTGCCTGTAATCATTAACAAGAAGAATTTTGGAAGGAGAAGAAATCTTGATTTGGGAAGCTGATAAGCTGTCATTTTATGTCAATCAGCAGAGATGCACTGGTTTTCACTGATGGTTTATGCTAAATCACTGGATTTTACGCTGAAACAGCTGAGTTGTGCACAGGTTCTACTGTTCCAGCTTTGTGACTGGGTCAGTGATTAAATGAATTAGAGAAAGCCCATTTGGAAAGTGAATGTGTGCCAACTTCCTTTTTCAGTTTCATTTGAAACTCTGATATAAATTAAACTGAAATAAGTCTGGTTCAAAATGAGAAACCTTTTTCAGTTGCTTAAAATCACACCTTAAATTGATCTGATATCCCTCAACATATGGGATAACTCTTAATCTCCTCATGAATTGAAGTTTGCTGTCAGAGGGGCAGATGGTAAAGATGAAACTAACAGTTCTCAGAATTACCTGTTTGTGATGTTGTAGTGGATAGCTCTTGGCTGTGGCACGAGTGTTAAGAAGCAGAATAGAGCTCATACTGACTGGTTTATTTTCAGAGCACGGTGTCCACACTCACCCACCCAAAGTTGTTCTCCCACAACAGAAACTGAGGAAGAGGGTGATAACACAACCGCAGCATGCTGTGAGCAAGTGCTCACACACAAAATCCCATTTAATTGAGAGGGGATTTCTCTCTGTGTAAGCACCACTGTTGCATGTAAGGCTGCAGAAAATGCAAAACTAACAGTAGTAAACTCACGAGATAGAGTGAAGGAGAGTGGGAGACCAAATTCATTTGGGAATGCCTCAGTCAGTGTGTGTTATTTCATTTGGCACACAAGTGATGGGCAATGTCACTATCACGAAAAGGACAGAGACTTTTCCTATGCTAAAGGATTACAGATTTAATCTAACAAAACCTGTCTCCTGTTTGCAGTAGTAACTCCAATTCACAATCGCTCCTGTCATATTCTGCACATAGTTGAATGTTTATTACTATATACAAGAAATACAAGGTTTCTTCCTGATTCCTGTATGATCAGTTCATGCTCTGAGGCTTACAGCCAACGGAACAGAAAGTTGGGAATTTGCTTTCTTTTGAGAATCTGCTTTGCTGAAAAGAAAATAGATTCAGATAATGTGTAAAGAACCTTGGTGCTGGTGCTTGCCTAGAGGAAACAGGCAAAGGAGGGATAGACTGAAAAAAAAAGCCAGTGACCTTATTTAGGGGTAGTAGATTTAATAATCTCTAATGGAATTACTGGTGAGAAATCTACATGCTCATCTCCTTCCTCTAAAGGTTTGGGGGTTTTTTTTGGGGGGTTGGGGGGTGTTTGGGGTTTTTTTGTGTTTTTTGGTTTGGTTTGGTTTTTTTGTTTGTTTGTTGTTGTTGTTGGGTTTTTTCCCCTCTCTCTAGCCTGCCTTCTTCTGCAGGGAATCAGTATGTAGACATTCTCCTAGGACAGCAGCTGCATGATGTAGCTAGCTGTAAGGTCATGCCCTAGCATAATACATTATGAGACAGTAGGTTAGAATATGCTTAACCCTGTACAGGTGCACAGGGAAGAAGATGGATGCAAGGAACTTTTTACTGCTGCCTCTGTGCAGGGGGCAGGGAGGAGGCACCATCTCTGAAACTCCTTTTACACGCCGTATGGTGCTGTGGGAATCTAGTCCAGACTAGAATGGAGTCTAGCCCCAGGCACAGTGCCTTGGGGAACAGCTGCCAGTGTTGAGTCGTTCTTTAGCTTCCCTACCCGCCCCACATAAACAGAGACTTGCAACTCTAGCTTTTCCTACAGCACCGAGTTGCAATAATGCAAACTAATTGCCAGGATGCAGCTAAGAAAGCTGAATCACCTGCCAAAACGATAGAGCAGTTCCTTCATTTCCATTTTCTGGCTGCACAAAGGTAGAGTAGGAATTAAAATCCTGGGGAGCACTCACACCCTCTGAGGCTGCAGCTGAATGATGGAAATGTTTGGAACTTCACTGCTAGCTCTGTGGTTTGTTTGATTTGGGGAAGCAGGAGATGTAGACCTCCCTAGTGCCCCATGCAGAATAACATGCCTTTCCTTAATCACTGCTTTAGTAAATATTCTGGGTAAATACTGGGTAAAAACTGCCATGTTAGATTTTCCTGGAGGGAATTTTCTGGAGTTTGTGACTAGTCTTGGTGACAAGGGAGTCTCCCTATAGATGACATGAGAGCAGTGTCATTTCGGTTCTTATTGATGCCATGGTCTTGGACAAATACAAAAGAATAACTTGGCAAGAGGTGGTGGTTTGGTGGACAGTAGATACGCCCCCAACACTAAAAAGACATAAAAACGGCAGCATTAACTTTTAAGTTTGGATTTTCCAAGAATTAATGTTGAGCAGATGAAATATGAGATTAGTTCACTATGTTGAAGGACTGCAACCCTTTTCGTTTGTTGCTTGTCTGCATCAAGAACTTATTAGATTCATTGTTTAATTTTAATTGGTATTACAGAAAAATGACTCTCCCAATTTTATTTCTAAATCTCAATCCACCTAATACTCTGTACATGAATGGCCCCATTGTATTCACTAGCATCAGTAGTTAGTAATTCTTAGCTGGATTAAATCATTAGGCCCTGATCCTGCTAACAGCATTGCGTTATGGGTAACTTTACTCAGGGATTAGTTGAACAGAGATTTGTAGACTCATCTGGGTGGAGTTGTTTGTAAACAACAAGTGTTTGCTAGACTTGAGGTATTAATGAATTCAGTGGTATGGTTCATTTACTTAATATTAAACATTTGTATAATGCTGAAGATATTGGGCATTGAATGAGATAAGGAGCATCTGAAAGGAGTAGATTTATTTGTGCATATTTCATCATACAGTTTTTGTACGTGAAAGATGCCTTAAACTAAACTGTGTTAAGTCATTCTCTATGGCTAAAAGTATCTAAGGACACTTAGATTGTATTTATAATATTGTATAGGTGAGATCTGGTTATTCAATACACAGAAAAAGCATCTAAATTTTGAATGTAGGAATGTCAGGATGGGGCCCAAACCTGGATGGGTCCTCAGACTTTACCTTCCCTTGGAGTATCAAGCACTGTCTGCTGCAGGAGGCAGGATGAATGCTGAACTCCTCGGAGCAGTGATGGGATCCAGGGGCAAATCTTCCATCCTTCTACAAGAAGCAAAGAACAACTTTAGACAAATGATAACATAATATAATATATATTATATATAATATATATAAAATATATATATAATRTAATAATTTGTACTTCTAATAGAAGTGCCAACAATCTGTTAGCTCCTTGGCATTGTGGCAAGCCAATTTGCAGCAGACACCAGGATTGCCCAGTTCCCAGTCACCCGTCCCGGTTGTGGGTTCTGTGGTGCAATCACCCTGGACGCACAGGCGTTTTTGCTGTGTCCATAGTTGACCCGCCCAAAGCAGTTCACATGGGCTTCTCACAATCCTAGAGACTCCATTACTTCACACAACACTCCTGGGCTTGATGGCTGACATTATAGGACTGTTACTTGGGCCATGAGGACAGGTTCATGCTGTGAACACGTCACCTTTTTGCTCTGAAGCATTCTGCTAATCCCCAGGTCTAATGGACCAACTTCTCCCTCCTGCCCTCCTCATGACCCCAACCTGATCTGGAGGAGCCACTCCTCCTGAAGGTCAGAGATAATTCATCTGGTGTCGTGCTGTGTCATTCATGATGAGTGACTGAATTGGTATGATGAATGGGGAAGGGTCAGTTCGAGCACTAACCCTAGGAACAAATTTGTGGGGCCACCACTGTCATTTTATTTAGGGTCTGCACAGAGCCCTCCAGGCTTTCTGCCTCAAGAATGAAGAGCTCGTCCCTGAAAGGAACTTAGCTTTTTCCTCAGGGTTTCTGCCCCCCCTGACTCTAGGAGAAGAAGAGAGTGAGAAGCATTTGCAATTCTGTAAAAAATTATGAGCACAAAGGCTAGTCCATCTAATTGATAAGAAGCCTTGAATCTCGTTTTTCAAGGGTTTATAATGTGGCACTGAAAATTGCTGAAACTTGGCATTCAAAACTCATCTAGAGAGCAACTCTTTTCTTCCCGTCTCTCTTTTTTAAAAAGAGATTATTTTCTCACATCATTTTGGACCTCTTCGGCTCCGCACTCTCCACCCACCCCCCCAAGTTATAATTCCTGGCAGAGTTTCTCAGTGAGCAATTGCTCGTGAGGGCTCTCAGCTCTGCCATTTTTTTCTCCCAGTGGGAGCTGCATCCCAGCATTTTTCTGAAATTTAAAAAAATTAGTTTCTCAGGATTTTCTTGCCTGAAACAAAGAACAAATGATGCAAAGGCTTGAACAGAGATTTCTGCAGTGCTATGTTCTTTGTACCTATGACCTACATGTTAGTTAAAATCATGTCTGCCGGGGGCCCACAAAAACGCCTTTAAGACAATTCATTTCCATTTTAGATCAGAAATGAACCCTGTTTACTTAAGGGTTTTACTCCACTGACTATACCAATGTAATTGAAGCCATGTAACTTCTCTAAGCTATGCTAAGATAAAGCCTGTATCATGATGGTATAGCTGCATCCTTTTAAGGGTTGTACTGATAGAACTTTTCTGATAAAATCAAATTCTTCTCTCCTCTCTCTCCCAAATATGATATAGGTATGCTAAAAAACTTTCAAAGGCCATACCTGAATTAAGAGATTAACCTAGTTGCCACCTTCTGGTTTTCAGTGTTTCTGAGCTAGCGCAGCAAGCGCTGGCAAGGAAGAGGGTTGCGCTCCCGGGGCCAATGTGCAGTGAGTGCACTTGGTACATCGCAGAGGCCTGAGTTTTGGGGAATACTTTTGCTTCTGTGTTAGGGCTACCTCCGGGTAAGTTGTGGGATGGACTGAGGAGCAGAATCCTGCCCACTTGATGTAGTGCTATTTTCCAGTCTTCCTCAGCTTTTTGCCCCAGGAACACGCTAACAGCATGCTATCAGTGCAGAGAGGAATCTCTGCTCCAATGTGATGAATGTGGCCCCTTGTACTGAGCAGGGGAATTTCATTATGAGGTGTGAGATTTGCCACCCCTCCTTAGGCAAAGTTTTCACTGAAGCCAATGAGAGTTCTGCCAGAATGAGATCTGCATTGTCAGGACTCTTGCTCTCTCTTGGCTTCTGCTTGCACAGCAGTATGACTAAAATTCTCCATGCTTATCTCATTGGCATTTTTTATTCACCTGTTTTGGCAGGGCTAGCATCATGTCCCTGGCCAACAAGTTCTTACGCTGGGATGCACTCAGGTAAAGTTACCTCAGATTCTACTGGAAAGTTTGCCTGCTTTGGGTCTACAGACATAAACACAAAGCCCCTTTCTCATGTTTCTGTAATTCCAAAACAGCTTAAATTTTAATAATAAAATATTGCAGGTATTTACTCCACAATATGGATTAGGCCCCCCTTAGCTGCTTAGGAGAAGCAAATGTAATTTAAATGGCAGATAGTTTTGTCATTTGAAAATTAGCTACTCTGTATCTGAAATAACCCTTTTTGTGGTCGTTGGCATGGAAACAAGTGTAGCCTGCAAGTCCTTCTCCAGACAGCTTTGTAACTCTCGTAGAAGTCAATGGGAACCTGTGGAAAGGCTCTGCAGCTCTGAAAATCAGGTGTCAAATACCTCACTTTTATCCTCAAAAAGTATCTGATTTTGAAAATTAGCTTCATTCTGAAGAAAGTATTTCTTAAAGTAGTGACTTGGAACAGTTTGAAGTCAGGATGGATATTTAGAGTTGAGGTTAAATATTTCAGGCATAACAGCTCCTTCCACACCATCTGGTTCCTATGTATTGCATAACAATGAGATCAAATGCCTTCCTGTAGCTAAGTGGACACAACTCCTCTTTAATAGGTGTCATATCCCTTTATGCTAGAGCTGATTGTTGCTTGTGACATACTACTTCTTTCCCCAATCCTTGTAATATCAAGTAGAAGGGGACTTTGATAATCATGGTAAGTTTTGTCCCATTTTTGGATTGGTGTTAGGCTGAGTCATCAGATATTTTCTTGGTGGCTATGGTTAATTTTTTCTGCAATGCAAACTCAAGAGAGAAAAAAATCTTCTCCTCAATATATGACTTGATGATATGGGGCAAACCACCATCATTTTGTGATGAGAAGTGATGGCATTTTACTGAAATGTCATGGCTTGAGATACAATCTGTCTTTCCCATCCCAAAATGATTTCCAGGAAGGCAAAATTGAAAGTGGGACCATGATGATGAATGAGTGAGATTTTTAACTGTCATCTTGAAATACAAAAAGCCCTTCCTCTTATATAGGAAATATTTTTTAACTGTTTGCAAATGAAGCCAGAAGGAGGACATTTCCTTCAAAACCTGTCAGGTCAGACCAGGTGGCGATTAAAAAACACTCCCAGTCCTAATGTAGTTTTTAAACTAGCTGGCTTTTGTGGGATTGCATCAGATCTTCTGCTTAAGGGAAATGCTGACAGAGGGAAAAAGGAACATGCATGGGGAAACAACTTCCATCATCTTCCTTACTTTCCCAGGAAACAGATGCATCTCTGTGTGAGGGAGCAAGAGAATAAGATGCTTGCCCCAGTTTCCTCTCTTGTACAATGGAGACCCATCTCTCTCAAAGATGGTCCGTCATGCTGAAAGAAGAGAGACATGGGCAGAGGACSCCAGGAACTTGAGCCTTGTGTCATTGCATTGTATCTGATGTTGCAAAGCTTCTGGTGGGTAGCAGTGAGGACTGGGATGAATGGATGTAACTTACAGCTGAGTAGTACATCCTTTTGTAGGATACACAGGGAAAATTGAATCTTGAAACTACATGCTTAGTGCCAAAGCCTGCCTCCATGAAAGGTCTTGCTAGGTGTGGAGAATCTTCTGGCAGATGTGGCATGAAGGGATGGGGCTCTGATCGTGACTTCATCCTTTTGCCACACCACCAGTGCTTGGAGACTCTTTCCTACTCAGCTGGAGCATGGCACTTGATAATTTAGAAGACTTTTCCTATGTCTAACACCTGTACCTATGTGTCCAAGGGTCAAAACAGAAATGTGAAAATCTCAGGATGGCAGCTGTTCATTGCTAAAATATTCAGAAAAGCACCAGTATTGATGTGCAAAATGCTAGTAATGGTGCACTGTTCTGTGCCGGCGCAGTTTGATCATCGTATATACCCTGCACTGCGTGCCAGCAATGCATCTTGATGGCTCATGAAGATGAGGCCGCCATGTGTGACACTGTTCTCTGTTGTTGTTGCCCTGAGAATTCCTGTAGGTTGGTGCTTTGTGGATGCCATGTATGGAAGACAAAAGTCCAGTGCTGTGTTCTCTGTGAATGTGTTCGGTATGCTGGTGCTGACTGTATTTGCATGTGCAACTTCCATGTTTTATTTTTGCTCTTTTGTGAGGTTGCCCACAAGTGTTGTAGCAGTACACCGGTGCCGGGTATGCGCACTCCCTGCGCTTTGCTCTCTCCTGCCAGTCTGTGTGTGCCCTTGCCATGGTTCTCCAGCCTTGAGTACTGTTTCACCGAGGGTGGGTTCAGTAGCTCCAGTGGTGGGTGCGAGCATGGGGTGTTGCGCGCCTCTGCTCGGTGTGTGGCCTCCCGGAGCGCCCCGTGTTGCTCTGCACCCACCCCCCATGCCGCCTCGCGTGTTTCGCAGGCGCTGCTCCGTGCATGCGAGACTCTGGGGCTTCTGCGGGGTGCAGCTGTTTTCGCAAGCGTGTGTCTTCCCATGCTATCGCCCTTTTAAGCCTCCCCTCCCGCCGCTCCCCGCCAAGCGCCGGCCGCGGCGCTGGCTGCCTGGCCCCGGCCGCCCGCGGAGCGCGTAGGCAGCGGCGGGCGTGCCGTGCCGTGCCGTGCCGTGCCGAGCCCCGGGGGAGGCAGCGGCCGGGGCCGCCGCGCTAATTGAAACGTGTCGGCGGCTCATCGCCGTCTCGGCTCCGCTGCCAGGGCGACTCCGACCGCGGCGGCGGCAGCGCCCGGGGGGGCGGGCGGCGCCAGCCCGGGCCGGCCCCAGGCAGCGCTCCCGGAGCCCAGCCCCGCCGAACCGGGCCCCCGCCGGGTCCCGCTCTGCTTTTTCTTTCCTCCCATTTTTCTCCGCCCACCCCCATCCCGCTGCGCTGGGGCGGGCTGGCTCCTGGGTGCTGCCGCGGGTCCCCGCCGCGGCTCCGCGCCGGGCTGGAGCTGCCGCTGGCGGTGGCGGCGGCAGCGCCGCCCCGGCCCGGGCCCCGGGGGTGCTGCCTCGCTGGGAACCCCGATTTCTGGCTAATGGAGGAGATACCAGAGGAAAACAGGAAAACCCTGCCCTAATTCCCATTCCCATTGTTAAGTAATTCTGCATGATAAACCATTCCCAGAGATGGCGCTAGGATTAGGGTAAAACCTCTCTCCCTAGCTATTTTGATTCCATAGCAGAGATAATCAGATTACTCACAAAGTCCATCTGATGTAGAACTATACATGTACAATATAATAAAGTATTGTTTTGTCTCCCTGTGGATTCAGACACAGTACCAAATAGACACAAATCCAAAACATAGCCCCATGCTAGCTACTATGAAGAAAATTAACTCTATCCCAGCCAAAACCAGCACATCACCATACAGATTAAAAGAGAGCCTTTTATGAGGGGTTTGTAGGTCTATAGGAAGGGCGTGCATGTAAAGTGTTTGGTTGGAAGGTTCCATTTTCATGCTTTATGGACCAGTTGTGAGATCAGTTAAAAAGTGAGCTGTGTGAATTTTTATATGTACATGCAATAGTTCACAGACCAAGCACGTATATTATTCTTTCTGGTTGGAGTGCTGAAAATGTTAAAAGTACTGTGGATCCTAAGGAGGAAAATTAGAGGCTTCTATTTCCTACTGTGTTGTTGTATGGTGAAGGGATTAGGGAAGGTGGGTCAATGCATTGCTCGATATCAGAAACTCCTATCTATGGTTCTCATTTAACCTTTTTAGGCATACATGTGAAGGTTTTGCTGGCAGTAGAGTGTAGCTTCCAGAAGAACTGGGAGTATAGGTTATACTGGGTTTGAAGATAAAGCTTGCATTAGCTTTGGCTATTAAAGTAAGGGGGAGATGCAGGTTTAGGATTAATGAAATGTGAAAGCGGGAGGGGAGACAGAAGTATGAGACTTTGAATACTGTCATAATTATTGCTGTTTTTTAGTAAGCGCTATGGATGTTTATCATCTCAGTAAATAAGGTTGTGTCAGGTGCCTAAATTTAGGCACCCAACTTTGAAAAATGCCACCTTCCTGGCTTGTTTTCAGGGTCACAACGGCTCGGTGACAGATCTGGAAGCAGAACCCGGGAGTTCTAACCCCTTAGCCTCTTGCCTCAGGCAGGAGGGAAAGGAACCATGGGGCTATAAGTTGAGGAAAAAGAAGTACCGTAATGAAGATCGTGCAGGAGCCAACTTGGATGCCTGGAAGGAAGAAGCATAGAGCTAGAACTGAAAAGATGAAGGACCTCATTGAACCTGGAGTGCCTCATTAAGTGCAACACAGCTTGTGTGTGCACAGTGGCAGATTTTTCAGGAGATATGTGCAAAGCTCAGACTGGGAAGGGTGGGAGAAATGGGGGAAAAACAGTTCCCCTTCTAGAAATACTAAAGTCAAGTATCATTATATATAAGGAAGAGAATGGAATTATTTTATGCTTGGTAGGTAGTAAGTAACATGCACGGTCCATTTTAGAACAGTTGGTCGTGTGGAGCTGCCTGTGTGTAAGGAAACAGAGTTGTTTGCTGTTCCTGTCGCTTGATTCTGAAATGCCAAATGCTTGTTCTGTGCCTTTGTTTTTCCACAGGTGAGTTGAGGGTAGTAAGTTGATTTCTCTGAATCTTTGTGCACAGAATTGTAAGGCAGCAAATATCCATCGGGTTGAACACTGTGAAGTAAAAACAAAAGCAGAATAGATATAAGAAATTGATTTGGAAATTCAACTATGCATTGAAATATTCAGGAATATTGAATAGCAAAATGTTTTTATGATGTTCGTAGTACTTTGGGGCACTGCTCCTAAAGCAGTGGGAGTTTTTTTGACATCGCTGCCATGCACATCAGAAATCGTACTAATATTTGCCCATGTTTGGTGCTTCCCTGGCTCCCCACAGTACTACTGGAAAGCTGAGAATGGACTGTTTGCCAAGTGTTTCATGAACTTCAGATGATGGTTGCTATTGCTGTGCAAAGAAGCATCATGAATTAAATCAATGGCATGCTGGCTATGGGAAAAAAAGAAGAGAAAGGGATCTGAAGAAGGACAACTGCTTGAAGTGCTGACCTGTTAGGAAGAGAGTGACTGAGGAACTCCTGCCAGTGTTGCTACTATAGTGTTGAGATTTCAAGATGTGAAAATAGGAAGTGCACTGTTTCTTTTAAAGGGTCTCAGCCACGTGTGCTGCTTAATTTATCTTCCTGGCTGGTCCTACACTGATAGCATTTAGCCTTGTAGGGGCCATTTCTCTGTTATTATTCAGATTAAGCTGGCAAGGTTTGAGCAAATGATGCAGACCGGATTTCCACTTGTTTGAGAATGGTTTGCAACCGGACTACTCAGCTGAAGACTTGTCAGCCTGCTTTTAACCTTTAACTGGACGCTGAAGTCCAGTTCCATGTTGGCTGTCAAGTAATTTCTTGAGGTATCTGTCTGCTGCTTTTAAACCCACAGAAACTTTGCTGGACAGGTTCCACTGTAACCTCCCCTCAAAGTCTTGTCATTGCTTCACCAGAAGTTTTAAACACTTCTGTGCTTGGTTTCATCTTTTGCATGAGAGCTGGTATTTGGCCAGCTGTCTCAGTGAGGGATGTGACTAAGGAACTGGGGAGGGCATGGAAATGTCACCAGGTGTGGGTCCTCGAAGAGGCAGCATGGAGACAGTATTTTGACAAGTCCTGCCTGTGGCATGCTGCCAAATTATTTTACAGAAAGCATGGCCTTGGCAGGTGTTGATGGCAGCAAAACAAATTTGGAATAGGTTGTGATAAAGGGCGTTCTCTTGGGAAATGGAAAAAGGAGTGATAAATATCTTAAAACTGTTTGATCACAGGAAGAGTGAAGATGTGCTTGTTGGAGCACTTGGGAACTGTCCTCTAACGCACCAAATGTTGCAAGATGATCTGGGGGCCTGGTGAAGCCTAAGAAGATTTTCATTAAGTGTTTTTTCAGTATTTTTCTCTCCAAGGACAGAAATTTGCCTGTCCCAAGGACTTAAAATAAATTTCCCAGGATTTTGGGTCCCTAGGTCCTGAAGGGACAGTCGGCCTTTCTTCTAAATGCAATGAATCAGAAGCCCTGATTTCAGGTACTCTCTCAGTTGATCTGGGTTTGAACCTGGTGGCTCTATTTCATCCTTACTTCTGGATCGTTCTGCAGCCAAGTAACCTTCTGCTCACTCTTCCCCTGCCCCCCCACCCCAGTATCTGCTTCCAGTCATGATCTCAATCCTTGATTTCAAAAGGAACTAGATGTTTTTTTCTAGCCTAGTCTGCAGCTTTAAACTGGAGAGTCCAAACTGGGAGCGAGCTAGGAAAAAATCAGAGTAGTGATGGCAAACAGCATGGGATATGTGAATCTGGTAGAGAGAGAATCAGGGAAAAGCCCAGGATTTGTGTCCAGTAGCCAGGAGCATGTACACAGTGCAGAAAGATTGCTTTTGCTAATGTAAAGATTCTCTTTTCTGTCCGTTAGTATAATTTTGTGATAGACTGGAGAGGTTGCTACTGTGATCTATAAATCTTTGTTCTGAAGGAGTTCTGTGATGCTGGTGTTCCTGTCTTTGATTTTTTTCAAGGACAAATGTGATAAGTGATAAAGCATGCAGCTATTTTGTTTACATTCATTTTTTGTTTTAAATATGCTTATTACAGCTGTAACGTGACTGCAGTTACAGTCCCTCCTGTGTTAACATTTTCAACATAGACTCACTCTTTTCCCGGGTGGGGCAGAGCGGGAAGTTTTCTAACATAGGTACTCAGTCAGATAGCGGTAGGTGGGCTGGGGTTTTGTGTGTGAGCAATACTTCAGTCTGATAGCAGTCTGGGGCATGTTCTGCAGCACATGGGCTTCCTAAACTACTGTGGGGTGGGCATCCTGCTACACTTGATGAGGATGGTGTGCTTCTCTGCAGCTCTATTACATGCTGGTGGCTAGTGAGATTTTAGCTGTACGGTGGGGGGAAAGGCTGCTCTGATTCTGACAGAAATTAACCCAGTGAAACAGAGCCCTAGTGACGCTCCTTCAGCAGATCATAAGAATTCAGGGTGGACATTTGGAACATAGCGTGAACCATGGATGTGTTGGATGTTACCCTGTAGACTTAAGCATCATTTTGAAATGATCAGTGACTCGCCAATGCAGTATAATCACCAGAGACATGCCCAGCACCAAGCCATCAATCACTCTTGAACTGACAATACACCCTTATGTGTGTGCTATGCCTGCCCAAGACCCCTGTTATAAATCCTCTTGGAATGGAGAAACATGTGTTCCTTGTAACATATATACATACACAGGGGTGCCCTAAGCATGTCACATCATTCTGTTATTGATAGACAACATCAGGCCTCAGCAGGGCTGCTTGTGCTTAGCCATACTGGCAGGAGAAAGCGTTCTGTAAAGCCGAATAAAACGCCCCGTGATCTCCAACCTGTGGCTCCACTGGAGCTTGTTGCACGTATGCCCTTTGTAATTGACACCTCCAGTATGCACAGTCATTCTTGGCCTCCCACAACCTGGTTTATGCAGCAGGTATTCAGCATTCCAAGAATCTGGGAGGTAGAGTAGTGGGCTTTGGCTGTGACCAGAGGAGTGACGAGTTGCCARTGGAGTGTGTAAGGAGAGAGTAAGAGAACGTGGATCCTAAGACTGCTCTGAATGGGTGCTGCACAGAAAAGCACTCTCAATTGGTGGGTAATTGTCTTTCAATGAAGAGAAGGCAAAGCTACTCCTGCACCTCCTGACTTCACTTATCTGTAGAAGCTTATGGTTTGCACAGCCCTTGGCAAGTACATTTGCAGATGCCAGACATGCTCTGTCGTCTGAATCTGTCAGTACTTCTTTTGAAGTTAAGCAGATGTTGGTGCAAATGTTCCTGGGACATAATTGAAAGAGATATGTTGAATGGAGAAGACCATGAGGCTGACATATGGAAAGGTCCAAGAATTTTGGTGTGGTTTATATGTGAACTGCTGTATTTAACAAAACGATTAGCTTCACTAAAGAGCATTTCAGCACTGTGTGTCAGAGAAACAAGAAGGATGTTTTGATGGCATTTAAATGAGTTTTAATCTTTAGTATATTTCCTCCACTGAACTTCAAATACTTTGGAAATGTGAGTAAAGCATCCGTTTTACAGAGGAGCATTGAGGCATTCTTATCATTCAACTGCTTAATGCTATAGGAAAAGAAAGCCCAAGCATTTCCTCAGCTACATCCAAGACTCGGACTTCTTAACCTGCAACTGGAGGTATAGCCATCTTGTGTACGACCCAATTCTGTGCCAGTACTTTCCTCCTACTCTTTCAAAGATGGTATGAATTCCAGTCTCCTTTTATCCTCACACTGAGATGCATGCATGCAACTTTCTTGCTAGTATTCCAAACAGATATCTGATAGAAGCTGGCAGGATGGTGGAAGCCTGTCATTTCCTTACTCTTGAGTGTTGTCAAAGAACAGTGCTTTCATTAGAAATGTAGCTGGCAAATGGCAGAGTACCTGCCTATCTCCACAGACAGTGGCATACACACAGACACAATACAGTGCACACACCTGCCAGTATTCAGGTGGGGAGGAAGATTGGGGGAGAGGCAATGCAAAAGTGAGTTGGTGTAATTAAAGATGGAATAGCCATCTTTGCTGCCTTTCTCATGCAGCATAAAATAAGACCGAGACTGAGGGGTTGGCTTCTGGCGATCTAACTGTGGCAGCATGAAAAATGAGGAGGAGTGCGATAAGAAACTAATAATTTATGTTCCAAGCACAGACTCACACCAGTGCGGAGGGAAATTTGTGCCAATAACTCCTACTAACTCAGAAAGGCACGCAATCTTTTATTGCACAAATTATTAACGACCAGAAAATAAATGACTCTGTAATCAGATTGGTGCTGCCGGCGCTTTTCGTTTCTTCTTTTATTTGTATAAATTCTGAAGCCAGTCCACCCCTGAAGCTGAGGCAATGGGAACTTTTACTGGCCCAGTGCCCTGCCTGACAACAGAACAGATTAAACAACGATGAAACAGGAACGTCCTGGTATCTCATTGCCTATCAGAGATGGGTTTACTCAACAAACATTTTCTGGCCCCTTCAGCAGTAACAGCTCTGTAGGTACACAGGGATCTCTGATTTGGGACTCCATTGCATAGTGATTGGAATAGTCAAACGGCAGCATAGTGAACCTTTATTTATGAAAATGTACAGAAAAATAACAGCTCCCCATCATCTCCTCTAGGCCCTGTCCCTTTTCAGGCTCCCTTCTTCACGTCCTTCCTGTGTCCTCAGGGCTGCTGGTGTTGCATTCCGTATGCTTCTGCTCTAGTTTTTCAGCATTTGTGCTTAATATTCAGAAGTGCTGGGCACCTACAGCAATTACTGAAGTGTACTAGAATTGTGGATTCTCAGCCCTTCTTAAATCAGGCCAAGGTAAATTTGGGCCTTGTACTTGCATGGGGAAAGGAGCATGAGGAGTTTGGTTTATTTAGACAGAGTCCATATGGAAACAAAGCATGGAACGTTTTCCCTACTACCAAATGATTACATCCTGTGATCTTTCTTGAATTAAAATCTTCATTATGATGATGAAGAAAAGAAGCATTGATGAAGAATGAAACATCTTAAAGAGGAAAGATGATGACTTTTGGATTTGCTGCAGGTTCCCTTCTGTTTACGTGGTGCTTTGTGTAATCTGAAGGGTGGCAGTGTTCCTGTACTGGGTAGGAGTAGTTAGGAGTTTGGGTGTGATGCCAAAGCAAGATGAGGAATTTGATTTGGGCTTGAACTAGTAGTTATTTGCAGGGAGACACAGCGTGAACTAGAATGGTAGAAGCAAACAACTTTGAGCCCACAGGTAACTTTGGATCAAGATCTGAGCTTCACTTGAAAGTTATCATGATAACATACTGAACCTAAATCTTGGTCTGGGTTCCAACCCTGGGAGATACTTGAATTTGAACCTAAAGTTTGCAGGACTTGCTGCATCCAACCTGTGGGCCAAACCAGCCCTGTTTTGAGGCCCAAGCCTGTATTCTGAACAGCAAGGCTTTTTGGCCCTAGATCCAAATGCAGCTGCGAGGCCCATGTCTACAATTCACGCAGGTTTGCTCTGATTCAGATGACCTACGCATGCCTGTGTGACCTGGCTAAGTCTCGTTTAAGCCCTGTGTTTAAGGTTTGTAGGGTGGTGTTTCTTCAATAAACAGGGTTCCTTGGAGGCAAGGGAGTTACTCTGTATGCGATTAGAAGCTGCTGGTCTGTGTTTAGTCCATATATTTTTCAGTTGGTGGGGGAGACCCATATGTGAGGCTCAGACTTTTCTTCTCCCTCCCATTCCCCCTCCCTGTTTTGATGATGTGAACCATATGATAAGGAAGAAAACTGTTTCTGTTGTTAATTCAGCCCATTCGTTATCAATGGCACTATCTCCCTGATGGCTTCATCTGAACAGGGAGGAGGGGGAGAGTTGCTTTCCCTCTCTCTCTTTTTTTATGGCGAGGGGGTGTTGGTGAAGGCGACCGCAGCCGGGCTGCAATAATGAATAATGTGCAGATTGTTCCCGGGGACTGCAAGTGTTTTATTAACGCAGGTTTTCTTAGACTGAATGCCCAATCACCACAGAACCATGAAACTCAAATTGCCTTACAGCTCTCTCATGAACATACTTTTAATCTCATTGACCTGTCGTTATACTACAACACATAAATTCAGATTTGGAGATCTTATGTCCAATCATAAATTGGGCTGGCAGACTTCCGATCAACAGAATAAAACTGTCTCCTGTGAGGTGGGTTTTTTATTCGTCAGTGCTGTTCCAGCAGTCGGAGTGGAGGTACAGTCAGCTTTTCTTAATAAACTATTCTTTAAAAAATGGAGGGAAATAAGAAACCCAGCATGAAATTCACAGGAGAGAGAAGAAAAAAAATAAGGTGACGTTTAAATAACATTAACATTGGACATAAACTTAGAATGTGGAAAACTGTGAATTAAGGGGTGTTAGCTTCTGCTAACATCATGGAGAAATGATAGAAAAATAAAAGAGTTTGTGTAGTGGCATTCAGGCATACAGTTTTGGCCATAATTCTGTGTGTTTTCGGGGGGGGGGGGCACATATGTACCAACTTCATAGAGTTCCTTCCTCTTTTCTTATGTCTTTTTCTTCTTTCACATAAATGAGCAACCCAGAGGAAATCTAATTTCTCCCTCCCTCTTGTTTTGCAGTGTTTTATTTGGATTCAGCAGTGAATGGGGGATTTGAAATTTCTATGGGTTGGTAGGAATTTGGATATGAGGGGAGACTTTGCTATGCTGATATCAGGTGCAGAACGGTTTCCTTGTGTGAAGAAAGATTACAACCAGTAAATCCTGCTAAGTGCTGAACATGTTAAGAGTGGTGCAGCAGGCCCATCTGTGAGTGCTGTCATTGCATATGGACAATTCCTATTGTTGTCAGTAGAGATGTGTCATCCTAAATGCTGGTAGAACAGGTCAGATAATTTTTTGGGTATGCACCTTTCCTCTTCTACAGGTTGTAGAAGAGAGTCCTGCGATGATCTGGAGCTGCTAGCAGTATTTCTAATATTTTGAGTGGAGCTGCCTCCTCAAATATAGCACACGATGTTCATATACCCTTAGTGCTTTCATTTACATAAATGTCACCTTTTTAACACTCCCCAGTTCTGTGTGTTAGTCCATTTAGATAATGCACGTGGGGAGAAAAAAAAAAAGAACAGAACAGTATTTCATACTCTTGCAGTGTGCTGAACCAATATTTTCTCTTTATCTCCGAAAGGGTTCTAACAGACAGCAGCACAGGCTTCCTCAAACACAGCTAACTCCAACATACTTTGCATCCTACCTGTTACGACCAGCTCTGCAGTTAAGAGGGTAAGTCAGTAACATGCACCATCGTTACACGTGGCTCTGCCAACCCATGTTGGAGCTAAGCTGGCAGTCTAGAAGTAACGTGCATCCTTTCCTGTGTGTGGCTTCACCTGGGGGCATGTTGCTGCTAAAAGGAATCCCTCCCTAAAGACAAAGAGCAGCTGAAGTTCTGTATTCCTCAAAATGTGGAGACCTTTTCCCAACCTTTCTAGGAGAGTCTGTGGTGGAAGTGGCTCATTTAAAGAGTATCATGGGCTTTTCGGTGTCTTTGGAGTGTTAGCAGGTGAGAGCAGCACTAGAACCTGAAGAGTTATTGCATTAATATACATCACGCATCTGTACCTCACTTGAACTGCACACTGGGCAGGCGTGCAGTGCTCTCTGGTTAGCCCCTGTGGTGGTTCTCTTGCTCTCAGACAGGCAAAGCAGGACAGCAAACTCTGGTTTTGCACAAAGGGGCAACTTCTGGCAACTGCTTTCCTTCAAGTGCTGTCCTGTGACATCGCAGCTGCCGCTGGCTCTGGCTTTGTTCCACTCAGCACTCCAGCCTCATACCTGTAACAATTTAGCAGCATTCATTTGAGGAAACAAAGCACTTTGGACTCCCTCCCCCAGGGTTTTCTGTCCTTACAGTAATTTTTTGAAGGCCTCTGTTTTCACAGCACTGGGATAGATGGACCCCTAAAATATACAGCCAATTACATAGCAGAATTTATTAGACTTTATTCTGGTGCATGTTACATGGTGGGGGTAGGGGAGAAAGAGCGAACTCTGGAAGGAAACCCATAGCAACTGAAAATGTAAGTGTGAGGATTAGAAGTCCCCATAAATATACCTGACTTTGCCATCTCTTTTAATTAAATGCAAGTCATGAAACACAGGCACAGAGTGTGTCGGTGACAGGGTGCAGCAGTGTTCGGAGACAGGAAGGAAGAGTAAATGGGGGGAACTGGCTCCATGGCCTGGGGCTGAGATGCAGAGCAGAGCCAGGAGGGTTAAAGCTATGTGGGTGATTTAGAGCGAGCCCTTCATAGCAAGGCAAAGGGAACTCTCCGATCAGTTATTAATGTTTCCTGTTTTATCTTCTCATCTTCATGGCTTTAATTGTAAATTATCCAGCGTGCTGTACTTCTCCACTGTGTTTTGTTCTCCCATCCCAGATAGGTGGCAGAGGAGAACATGCTGATGCTAACAAGGAAAGAGGGGGCATAGGAAAGGCCTGTCCCCTCTGAGCTTTGCCTCAGGGTTGTGCTGCTATGAATTGTGAAGCTCTCTGGGCCTTGTGCTGTGATTCACTCAGCTTCTGAGGCCTTCTTCCCTCAAAATGATGTGCCAGAATTTGTCTTCTATGAGCAGTGGTGCTTGGTTTCCCTCCAGATATGTGTGGCCCAGAGGACCCATGTCTGAGAGACCAGGGTGAGGTACTGTGTTAATTCAATCCTCCTGTAAACAGCTTCCTCATTTTCTTCCCCTTCTACGTATTCGAGCATTTTTCCTTTCCCAGCTCTGTTTCGCCTTTGGTAATCTCCCCGGCATGTACTCCATCAGCACTCCTGTGGGGCTTCTATGTGTAGGAAATAAAGCCCGTAGTTCAGCACTATCCATCTAATATCTTCTGACTGCCTTTAATCATAGCATTTTCCATTTAATTGGGAAGGCAGGCACACTTTGCATATTAATACAGCACAGCCTGCACCTCCTAAGCATTAAAATCATATATGGCTGGGATGTGTTATGCAGTGGCTGTGAACCTGCTGGGTGTCCTTTAGCATCTCGGTGAATGGGGTATTTTCAGCAGGGCTGTTTTTTGCCCTCCTGGTGGAATTCAATTAAAATAAACAACAACAACAAATTCCCCCCTCCAAAAAAAAAAAATATTTGTATGGATTCTCTCCATTTAAATAAGTGCTCTGCAGACAGTGCCACCGTGCCTCTGTCTGTTGTGTCCATTGTCTTTCTTAGATCATAACACTGCTGGTCCCATTGTCTATTCAGGACAGCCAAAGGGAAAAATATCATCTTCCCTTCAGAACTGCTGGTTGTGTAGCATATTCCCCTTCTGTGATCCATCTATCCATGAAAGACCCATTCTTTCTTTTCTTGGCCTCATACTGCCACCCAGGAGTCTGTTTGTGTGAAACCAATAGTTTTGTCTTAATGTCATTGTGGTTTTCATGACTCTCTCTCTTCTCCTTGATCAAAACGTGCCTTGGGACAGACATATTGGTTTTGATTTGAAGGAGGTCTCAGTAGGTCTTTCACTTTTATGTCGAAAAAGCTTTTCAAGAGCACATTCACATATGCACC
Source organism: Phoebastria nigripes (assembly GCA_035582835.1). Taxonomy (NCBI): domain Eukaryota; kingdom Metazoa; phylum Chordata; class Aves; order Procellariiformes; family Diomedeidae; genus Phoebastria; species Phoebastria nigripes. The sequence goes on along the minus strand of JAYKAV010003044.1, from coordinate 4,324,391 downwards.
TTGCTATGTGTAAGACACAATGGGCAATTGTTGCTGTGATTTACTATCACTGTTAGTTGATTGTATGTTAGATGCTCTCCAGAAAGATAGCAAATGTGCAGTTCTGTTACAAAGAGGTGGTGTATGCTTTAGACTCAAGATAGGTCCCACTTACAATTTTCATATCCTCTTGAGGTCTCCCATTCTCCGAAGTTTATGGCATATGTCTTTAAGGTTCCTGTTCAAAGTCAGTAGAGGAAGAAAATGATGAGCTGAGTCTGTACTAATGTTTTAGTATTTCCAGTGTTCAGAAGAATGCAGATCTAGGGTCCTGCCATCTTTGAGAACAGTTGCCCCTGGTTTTGTATGGTATGGTGCAAAAAAAGGAGTATGCATCAGACGTTAATTTGCAGGCTATCTATGGCAGGGATTTTATCTTCCTTTCTGGTAGAGGCACACTGGCCACAGTGCTGGGTCTGTTTAATTAATGTCAGTTAGATAAGTCTCCCATTCCTGTTTCTCCATTATGCCTGTTGAAGCATTCAGGAAGCACCTGGATTATTCAGCACCAAAGTGGCTTCCACTTCTCCAGGAGGAAATCTGGAGTGTTCAGGCACTGTTGTAAAGCTTGTTAGATTCGCATGCATTGGCTCATGGCTCCACAAAAGCACTTAATAGGGGCCCCTGTGGAATGGTGCTCTTAACTGGGGATTGTAGGGCAATATTAACACTTGTTCTGCGTTGGTCATTGTGATCCCAGAGTGAGATCCACAGTATCCGGAGGGCATGTCTGTGGCTTTACCTCTTAGCTTGAGTTCAGGGCTGTGTCTGTGAGAAAGAAAGGGGTAACCCAATGATGCTGCACAACCTCACCTGTTCTGGAGGCCATGCACAAACCCCGTGGGTGGGCACTGAATCATGCTTATGTACTTAGCTTCCAAGCTTGACAGGGTGATGCAGATGATGCCAGAAGCAAAGTAGATAGATAGATTGTCTTGGATTATAGATTGTAACCACTGCCAAGGCAATGCAACATTTTAGTTTTTAGAAATATCACAGCGTCCAAGCCATTTTTGTCCTGGTTATCAATAGGTTCAACGGTTTGGTGAACTTTTTCTTGTTTGAGAGATTATCAGCAACCACAAATGCTTACTTCTGCTATTTGTGTTTCTGCCATTCTTCAGTGTGACAGCTTCCCCAGGGAGTTTTTAAGCATGGCTGTACCTGGGACCTTGTGGATCATGGTCTCTTGTGAGCTGGTATAATCTAGGAATTGTGATGCCTCTGGGCTGCAGTGTGTACCAGTAATTCAGCTAGAGGGGAACATGTCAGGATCCAGCAGAGGCACACAATTTAATTATAGGGGAAGCACAGATATGCTACACAAGAAATCATAGCTCTTTGGAAGGTGGTGACATGGTAGTGGAGGGGATTTCGATGGTCCAAAATGAGCCACTTACATACTAAATCTCTCCCTGACTCTCCTAATATCTCCACCATTCTTCTTTGGACAAAAGAGCCCTCAATCTTCCATGCACACATGTTCTTTCATGTCTACATCCATCATCTCAACGCCCTCTTGTCTGATCTCCTCATTGCTACCCCACAGCACCAAGAACACCCCTGCTGTCCACTTGTGACAGCTCCTGCTTACTTTGGCACAATTCTGCGTGACTGCGTGTTGTTGCCTGCAAGGAGATGGTGTAGCATGGAGAGAGGCGTAATCTGGTCAGACAGCAGCTTTTTTTCATCACTCACCAGGCTCCATTTTTTAAGCTAGAGGACTTTCTGTCTGTCTCAAATGCATGAAAGTACCAGGAGAGTGGCTTGGGGAACTGTGATTCAGGGAGAAAGGGTAGAGGGCTTGCATTGCTGCCTTAGGTGAGGAGAGAAAATGAATGTGCTGGTCTCATGCTCTTGGTCTCATTTGTGGATGCCACAGACCACCCTCCCTACATCCCACCATGGTTTGGCATAGCTTCTAGGTTGCATGACGGAGGGCTAGGATTCAAAATAGCACTCCAGATACTACAGAGCAGGAATGAGGGTCTGGTACAGAGCGTGGGACTGAAAAGAGATGTTTTGAATTGCAGTGTCACACTGTGTATGAGGGACAACTTGTGTTGCCTGTCTGGCATTAGCAAATTAAGGAGAAAATCAGACAAGAGCTTACCTCTTTGGGATGCTTCTACTCCAGGAGCCACATGCATCCTGGAGCTTGGATTCCCCATTTTATGAAGCAGTCTATTGATCTTGCTGATTACTCTGCTCTGTCAAAACTGGTTGTACTTCATAGAACTGTGACCTGTCCTGTTACAGAAATAACAGCAATTCATCACTCCCAGTGTTTGGTTATCTCTAGGCTCTGTGTCGATGTTGGGTCTTGATCATTGCTCACACATATGCAGAGACATGCAAGTATTTTTATGTTTCCTTAAAAGCATGCCTAGATTCAGCTGCCCTTTGCTTCTACTCCAGTCTGCTTTTCTGGATTCTGATGATAAAAAGTTGCTAGTTAGATTATCCCATCAGTTTGCAGGTATTGTGTTCCTGTTTTGAGACCGCTCCTGGGACTTCCAGCCAGAATTTTGGAAGGAGGACAGTGAATGGTGTTCTAGTTATAAAAATTAGTCAGATGTTTTCCATAGCTATGAAAATACATAGCTTGAAAAGGACAAAATAGAGCCAGATCTTGCATGCTGCAAGTATTTTCCTTACTGATCTGTTATTGTTCCTGCAACGTGTCAGTAGTCCTAGTCATTCCTGTTTTTCTGGTCTAGTAAGAGCTATGTCATTGCGTCTCTGTCTTGACCTACAGTTCTCTGTAGACTTCATAATTATGGCCTTCTTTAAAACAGACATCCCTTACCATGCCAGAAATTGTCACAGTGTGAAGAAGTAGATCAAAATCCATTAGGGAACAAGAGGTGACTAGATTAATTTCCACCTGAAATTTCAATTAAGCTTTTCAGTGTAGAGTTAGTGTGTAAACCAAGCCTAGACATAATGAGTCTGGTTTTTGAATTTTAGAATTGGTCTGATAGGAAGAAATAGACGGAGCTTTCTTGAGTTCTAAAGTATGTGGCACTGCTACAGACAACTGAGTAGAGCTGTAGATAGCTGTAAATGTTTCAGATGTTGAAAGCCACAAATATGTAGAGGTTCTCCTCACGTTAATGTGTCTGATGTGCTTAAAAGCTGGATATCCCACTGGAAACAAGTCAAAACAGATTCTTCTACTCATTGTTATTTCAACTAGAGACCTAGTCCTCTTTGTGTCTGTTGGAGTATGCAATAAACTAGTCCCCAAGGTAATATTGCTGCACATGTAGCTAATAGGTAACTGGTTTTCTGAAGCATCCGAGAGGACTAGTAATCTGTAAGTGTGCTTGGGTTCAGGGTACATATACGTGCATTGCTGGACCCTTTTCAAAATTTCTGACTAATAGCAAACAACTTTTGGAGAGGCATTTCCTATAGAGGAACTATGGTTCACCAATTACTGCTTTTCACTGTGTGCTCTCTTTTATGGGAAGGAGAAGGACCAATAGCCAGCCTCCATCATCACTGTTGTTACAGACAGTCTAAGTAAGACTTGTGCCGCAAAGCGTCTAAACCATTTCTGAAAGGAGAGGCAGGATCCTGTGTGCTGAAACTGCTTTGCTGTTTCTGTTAGTTCTGTTCTGTCTCAAGCACCAGACCTAGTTGTTTCCCTGTGCTAACAGTATGGCTGCATCCCAGCAGTTGTTGGGCTAGAAAACTGGAGTTTTCAGCTGAAACACGCAAGCCTGATTCCCAGTACCTTTGGGGAGACAGTTGGCTCTCTGCATCTTAACAGCAGCAGGCAGAGTATACTCATTCCTTGCCTTCCACACTGAAAAGCATCTGTTTGAAGCACCGCTGTGGAAACAGAAGAGTAATATTGCTGGCATTCTGCACCAGGCAGGAATATAGAATGCAGGATAAATTGAAATGGCAGTTGATCTTTTTTTTTAAGGGACTTTGGGTTTCATTGCCTTTTTAAAATTTCTTTTCTTTTTTAGAAATTTTACAGGTCTGGGCTAATTAACACTGACCCATAGTGACTGAGCTTCTCAGAGTCGTTTGGAGGTTTCTTCTGATAAGTGACATTAGCCACAGAGGTCTTGCATAGCCTTTAGCATGCATTAACATTGAGCAGAAGATGTTGTATGTCAGAAGGAGGAGGACCTGGGTGTCACACCACCTCAGGTCTCTCCCTGACTGCCACTTCCTTGTTCTGTGTCCCCAGGAGGCTTATTTAAGTTCTCTCTTCTTTATCAGACTGTAACACAAGTGTAATCGCTGACCACCTCTATCACATAGAAACTGTGAGACTTCGTTATCAAGGACCTAATGAAGTAGTTGGAAGTCTGAGGAAAGTTACAGAAACATTAAGTTTCTTACTCTGAAAGGACAGAAGAGAAAGGATTGTAGAGTGCGGTGATTTTTTTCATAGCTTGCAGTGAGACCATGAGTTGCCCTAAAAGAGCACAAGAGGCTGTTCCTAAGGCTGGAAGGCATTAAAGAGTTGACGGGGCTCTTCTCCAGGCTACAGTATGTTTTTTGCAGTGGCTGTTACTGCTCAAAAGATGCCAATGTGTACGTGCTGCTAACAGATCTGTGCTTTTGGAAGTTCAGTGCTGGGAAGGAGAAGGGGGTGTTACACGCAGGATAGCAGAGATCTTTGTCATTTCCTGGGCTGTGAAAATAGTTCTGTTTGTTCTTTTGGATGGCAACAGGAGTAAGGTGCCTTCTCATTTATTAGACACTCATGAAGACAGATGGAGGGAAAAAAGAAAAGAGAGACAACGGCTAGAAAGCTACCGAACAGGCTTAATCAGCAGCTTGTTACTGTGAAACACTAAAAGGATACCCCCAAAATTTAGGGACTAGGAAGTCACTGGACTACTTTGAGTCCTATTTTTTTAATTTGGCAGAATGTCCCCTACTTCTAGCACCTGCAGGACACATCTTCCGAACATGTCCTTCCACATTGTCAGTGTGTGTATATAAAATTAGATCCACACAAACTATGTGTGCATATAGATCTGTACAAACTATGTGTGTGTATACATCCATATGCACGCGCACACATGCACACAGAGCCATATATAGAAACTGCAGATCTTGGGAACAGCCTTGGGAGTCCCTGGAGAACAGACTGTTATTGCACTTATTTTGTTTCACCCTTATTTCTAATCAGACACACACACATGCACACACCTCTCACTGGCTCACTTCAGCTCTGTATCTATTTTCTTTTATTATCCTGGCAGGAGACGAGCTTCATTAGGGGAGTGGAGTCTCTAACAAGGATGGGGAATGGCAACAACAAAAGGATGTAGCAATATAAAGTTATGTCAAAAAACCTTTACAAGAAAAACGGCTGACATTAGAAACAGTGTGCATTAAAAATTCAAGACGGTTGGAGGCGGGGGCAGGACTGGGGAGAGAGAAACAAATAAATACACAGGCTTTAAACTAATAAATCCTTGTATTTGGGAAATGCATCAAACTCTGCGTGCTATTAAAACTGGTTTTATTTCTATTATTGTTAATAACAATGATAAATACATTTTTTGCTTGGATGTCAGCGTGGGCTATCAGCATTTTAAATACACATTTAACCAGCTAAGCAATCTTTCCCTTGTACTATTTCTGTTGCTAATATTCAGTGACTGGGAAGTCAGTTTCATCGTACCTGAAATGGAACTGGCTAACTCAGCCAGCAAATAATTTTGGATGTATCTTGACCAGTAGCCCCAGTTTAGTCAGCTCCGTAAAGTTATACCAACCCACCCACCCTGTTTCCTTCGGTTAATCAGATATGCTAGCAATCTAGTTATCCCTGGGTTTTTCTAGTCAAGCTTTTGTGGAGAATCAGTTGACCCAAACACAACAAAAAACTTTAGGCTAATCTACAGGTAATAGATTAATCAGTTTTTGCAAGGAGCTGAGAAGTCCAAATCTACCTGTAAGGGAGAAGGACATGGAAAGGAAGTTAGATTGCTGTGCTATTTAAGCACTAGGAAATTTACTACTTAGTCTGATGTTAGCATCTAGCCCTGAAGATCTCAAACACGTATTTATTTCCCTCCTCCTCTGCAAATTGACACACACATCTGTATGGAGTAAAACTGGATCACTAATCCAGTTCTGCAATTAGCAGAATTTGAAATTAGAACTTCCACTTCTATCATCTGCCTCATTAGAGAGGTGAAGACTTGCGTGATAGGTAGCAAGCTTCCCTGTGCCCATACAGCTGAGCTGTACATCTGAGTGGTGATGCCCTGAAGGCAGGGCAGTGATAGGGGTAAGTTTGCCATTTTGCTCCCCTAACTTTGAGAATTCAGAAGAGGCCCAAGGTTCTCTAGCCTGACCAGTCTAGTCCTTTTCACCTACACTAAATTCGTATTAAAATTGTGATTACTCTCGCCTGACTCCCGAGCCTGAATTTGCAGTTGCAGATAAGCATGCAGGGATGTTTTCCAGGTAGAGAACCTCCCGTGGTGCTGTTTTTATCTGCTTCTCAGGGTGTGTTAGCAGATGCCTATGGGTTATAGTGTTTGGATTTCCTGTAGTGGGGGGCCTGGCTTTCCAGCTTCTCCTTTGTGTCAGGTTTCTCCCACTTTTTACAAGGCTCATTCATACTGTTGTAATTATAGACTTTTACAGATTTTCACCAAACCAGTTCTACCCACCTTTGGTTTTAAATGCAGTTAAAAAATGACACAGCAATGCACAGAGGTTACCAGTGGTTCTTGGGAGTACAAGAGGCTGGGCAGGGTGTGGGGGTAAAGGATTCCCTTTGTCTGAGAGGACAGCTTGCTTTGTTACTTTTGTGCAGCCAGCATGAAAAAATGGTGAGAAAAAAACCCTCCCAAATGCGAAGTCAGGTAGTAGAACCATCAGCATAGCCTCTCCTAAATTCAGCTTCAGATTAAAAAGGTCCCACGAAACAAAGGAGATAAAACCAGGAACCTCTTTCTTTAACACTTTCAGATTTATTGCTTTAGAAGTGGAAGCAGCAGAGCCATGCTTAATACATCCTGGGATTTGGGAAGCATATCAAACTCTGCATGGTATTAAAACTAGTTAAAATGCCTGGTGCTACTGTCTGTTGTTCTCGTGACTTTCTGAATAGCTCCAACAGTCTGCCAGGTGCTTTAGACAGGTCAGAAAAGGAGACTCCTACCTACATCTAAACTCTCTCACCTCCCAGTACCTCTCTCTTTGTGTCTTTACCTATTCATCCATCTTTCCTTGCTTCTACCCTAGCAGACAGCCATGGGCCTGTCTTTCTATCTCTTTTATGTATAAATGCATTGGTTTTACATGAAGAATGGGGCATCCTGCTGGACATTGAGGATTTTTTCCTTTCTGTTTTCTTGCTACAGCTGCTACATGTTCCTTGAGGTCTTTTTTCTTGCCATTTGTGCTTCTCTTCTCCAGTTCTCTTTCCTCAGCAGCATGAGGTTGGATATTTAGAGCTATCCAGGTGGCAGGTTTTTGAGTTCCCTCAGAAAGGGGGAAGTAACAGAAAATCTCCTGCAGTTTCTTCTAGCCTTCAGGGAACCATATCTTCCCTAAACAGCCAAGCAGCCCTCCAGCAGGTGAGGATCTCCATCGCTCTTCAAGGCATGCTCTCTGTAGTAGTAGTGCAGAGTGTATACAGAGTTATCCTGTTGTTTGGAAGCATCAGTGGAAAGGGACAGTTGTGTGTTGTGGTTAGCGTAATACCTGCTCCTTGATTTGTTCAGGTGACATAATGCAACCCAAAGCAGAGGGAAAGCTTTGTATACAGACACAGGACCTGTGGGAGCTGGGTGTTTTTAAACTCCCGCTGTAATGTCAGTTCATGACCCTCTGAGCAGTATAATACCTGCACATGTTTATTCACTGGCCTTCCATGTGCAGCAGGGCAGGGAAAGTAGGAAAAGAAGGTGGTGAAAGGAGGCTGGGGTCAACGTGTTGACAGCAAAATATCCACTGAGAAAAAAAATGTTCACTTTGAAAAACAGTAACAACCACCTTTTCTATCTGTATTTGTTTGTACAGTTGTGCATATGTATGTGTGCAGGCTCTCGCTCTCTCTCACGCACAGTTCTCCTCTTAATATTATTCATCCTTATTATGTATCATTATTCTTTATTATGATTTATATGCCATGCTATGGCTTTATTATGATTTATACCCCTGCCCCAAAAGAGCTTACAGAAGGCATCACATAGCAAAAAGACAGGCATCCCTGTACAGGGGAGGAAACATGGCTTTCTCCCTAAGCAGCGACTCTAACGTTTCTTCTAAGCTATAATGAACCTCATTTCTTGGCTTCCGCAAAAGGATTTGGTTTTAGTTGTACCAAGTCTACAAGTCAAGCTTTTATCCAAGGTTATGGTCCCCAATTCCTTTGCTGCTGAGTGTGAATAACTGCCAACAGTGTCAACAGGAGTTGCTTGTTGCTGGCAGCAAGGGACAATGTCCCTCCCTTCTCCTGCTTATTCTTCTAGATCTTGATTTTCATCTTGCCTATTAAAAGAGATTCATTTAATGATTGCCCTTAAAGCAGGCTGATCCTTGTTCTGGTTGGGGAGGAACTTTCCTGGACTGCTTTACAATAACAGCTTCACTCAGTGCTACTCTTAAAATTAGTCACAATTTAGGGACATTTCCACAGTTAAAAACATCGTAAGAGGCAGCATTACATTTGGGTACATATGTGTAAATAACAATGATCAAGTGAATAATGCTTTCTAAGTTGCCAATAATGTTTCAGTGTTCACCTGAAGGAACCTTAGCCTGTCACTTGGTTTTGAGCAAAAAGATGCCCTGTTTTGTCAGTTGTGTTGCTTTGTTGAAAGACCTAAAGAAGTGAAGTGCCATGTCTCCAGAACCCTGGAAATTTTCTCCTCTCTTTCCTAACAGAATAACTTAGCTCCCCAAACCAGAAAACTGAAAGAAGGAACCTGCTCTGCAGGCTAAAGGCAGAATCTTCAAAGAAATGTAAAGGAGACTAGAGCTGTCTCGGAATGAGACTTTCAGAACTAAGTATCTGGGGAGCCCAAGGACATGAGCTTTCCACTCCCTCAGACCTTTTGTCTTCACTGAGAAAAATATGTGTATTTTTGAAATGTATAAACTTCAATTTTTTATGGCCAAGGCCTTACTGCTTCATCCACATCAAAATTTAAAGCTGGGCCAGTCCTTGAGCTCCTTTGGAAATGCCAGTCAAGGCCGCAGCAGGTAACAGAGGAAAAAGAGGGGACATGCAAGACCATAGGAATAAGGAACCCATGACCTTTCCTTAAGAAAATGTTGCTGTTTCCTTTGAGGTGACTGTGATTCTCCTCGTACGCCCTATGTTCACTTTCTCCATTGTACTCTGTCCACTCTGTGATTTAGTGTGCAGGCTCTGCCCCCCAGAAAGCCCATCTTCAGCCATAGCTGCACTCTCCGTGGCCTCCTGCTCTCTTGCCCCTCACTCATTACCGTGCTTTTAGGACTTCCCTGAATGCACATGGGAAGTGGCAAAGCTGTCAGAAAACCTGGATTTCCCAGAGCTGATGTTGTTCATGGCAAGGAGGGTCAGATCTTTTGTGTTATGGGAAACCCATGACAACGATAAAAATAACAATGCCCCACTCTCCCACTTATTTACTGGCCATGATTTAGATGATTGTGATGCAGGCAGCGAGGGATAATCTCAGTTGGGGAAATGGGTCTAAGGCAGAGTCAGGAAAAACTTTTGAGAACCATTTTGGGGTTGGGAATTCAGCAGTGCGTGGTGTGAAGTGCTGTTTCATGACATGGAAGCTTGCTTTTTGGCATGGGTTGTGCATTGTAACATGGCGTAAATAATCTTTGCTGGGTATTCAGATCTGTGTGCAGCCCCGTGTGGCTTGTGGAGTCCCCGTGATGGAATGATGCCAGTGAGGAGTAAAGGAGGAGTTAACCAAAACCTTCAAATACAACCAACTCCCCTGTGGCAGAGCAAAGGAAACAAACTCTGAGCTTATTAGGTTTCTGCACTGTGTTTGGGTTTTTTGATCTGGCATCCAGTTTGGATGCCAGAAGTTTCTAAAGCTGGCCTGGTGTGACTCTGATCCTATTTGAAACATTGGCAAAACTCATGTGGAATTCAGTAATGCAAAAAAGAGCAGAGTCTTGGAGGGCATCAGCTAGCTGCTTGGGACAGGGACCGTCTTTTGTCCTTTGTCTGTACAGCACCTCATACACTATGGTCCTGGTTCTGAGATGTAACAGCAATGCAAACAATAAATAATAATGTTTTGCGAGTTGATCAGGGCTTAGGGCAAGCATACATGTATGCCACATGTCTGTATGTATGAATAAGTGTCAGAATTAGGGAGTAGCGAATATTTAATCACAATAAATAGACACATTTTCTTCCTTCTTCCTGAGGAGCTGGTCAACCATCCAGCTATTTTATTTATTTATTAAATATCACTGGAGATAGTTCAGCAGCAGGGGAGCACTGCTCTGTCTCCCGAATGGTGATTGCCATCAGGCTTGAGATATCAGTCATTTCTGGCAAGAAAAAACTGTTTGGTGGGTTAATGATGCAGGGTAAATACTGACAGTGGCCAGTGGTCTGAGCACACCAGACATGACCTAAGGGAATCATAGATTCTGAGGGGGCTGTTGCTGCTGCTTCTCTGTAATGTGATTGCTTCTTTATAATGGCTTCAACTTCTCCTTCCCCCCCCCCCCCTTTATCATTATTGACCAAGGAGCATCAGTAAGGCTAGAGAATAAATAGTTCCCTGATGGTTAACAACAGGCTCTCCACCAATTGGAATTCAAGCTGTGCTCCCTGTTATATTCTTTATAATCACACTTTATTGCATAGAGCAGAAAATAAAGCATCTATCTATCCGTCCCGTCCCCCCCCCCCCCCCTTTTTCCTCCTCGCTACCCGTGGGAAATTGGGTGCTGTCTTCTCATGGAGCAGGTGAGAGGCGGCTCTAGGGCTGGGCATGCACCAGTGGGACAGGATGTCCCTGCAGACTGGGAAACCCATTCCCAACGGCGGGTGCAGGAAAACCCCTCCTCGCCGTGCGGGACGGCTCCCGCTCGGCACCGCTCGCTGCCGTGGCCCCCGGGGAGCGCCGTCCCCCTTGTCCGGGCACGGGGGCGAGCTCGGCAGCCTGGAGCCGCCGCAGCCCAACCGGGAAACGCGAAGCGAGGTGCTCTGTGTGTGTGTGTGTGGTGCCGGGGCCGCTCGGCTCCCCCCTCCCTGCCC
>JAYKAV010003044.1:4298491-4313075 GCA_035582835.1 Phoebastria nigripes | reverse complement strand
GCTGCCGCCACCCCCGGCGGCGCGGCGCGGCTCGACGGGGCGGGCGGCGGGGCCGGCTGGCTCCTGCGCGCCCCAGTGTTTGCGCAGCCACCCCCCGTCTGGGGCCGGGTTGGGGCTGGCTCCAGGCTCCCGGGGGCGGGAGGTGATGATTTTCCAGTGGGTATTTGTCAGGTCAGAGTCTGCGCCGCCCGCCGGGCTCCGCGCCTCGCTCCCCGGGTTATTTATTACCTCTCTCCCCGGCGGCAGCGCTGCGGCTCCGGGGCTGCTGCCAGCAACCCGCGGCGGCGGCGGGGGCCCGGCCGGGGGGTTCCCGAGCAGCGACGGGCCGGCCGGCCGGGAGCGCTCCTCGTCTCGTCTCGCCGCACCGCGCCAGAGCCTGCGGCCCGGCTGTGCCCTCATCCCTCCGTCCCTCTCGCTGCCAGCGCTCCTTTTTCTCCGCGGCTCTCGCTCCTCCGGGGCAGCCGGGTCTGGCGTCTCCGGGAGCATTTGCTGCTTGGCGAGGCAGAGGCAGCAGGGAAAAGGCCTTTCTGAGGGCTGGAAGGAGGCTGGTTGTTAAAAAGCAGTCTGGAGCTGAGTTAGAGGAAAAGGAATCTAATGTCTTTCTAATCGGGATTTGACTTGGTGGAGCTAGAGACGCCGTTAACAACAGAGCATCCCAGCCTCCACTGTTGTCGATCAGTTAGCTGAAACTCCTGATACCCTAAACAAGCTCATCCCCTCCTTATTCAGGAGCTCAGAAGTCTCTGTCAAGCCAGGGGGAAAATATGGTTTTGCAGACTTCTCGGTGACTACAGCCCCTGCCTTCACATGGTGGTCAGAGGGAGCTTACACTCGATGAGCCCTGCGACCTATTGGGCTCTGTAGCTAGGCAGAGCTACTCTCGAAGGCGGATTGCAAAAGGATGGGGCTGTAGCTCACCTCAGCACTCAGTCATACCTGCAGGTCAAATGATAGGAGTGAGACAATAGATTTGCCTGGGATAGCCTTTGAAGAGCTCTGGTGTGTGTGCTTGTCTGTATAAGCTCAAGTAGTGGACAGCCTGGACTGGAGAATGGGGTCAGAGCTGTGTCACTCTGGCAACCACCCAGTATACTGTTTCTGATGCGGAATTACTCAAAATCCACATGACAACACTGTTACATGATTTACATTTGTTATATTTTTGTTGAGTCACTGTATGTAAAGTTGGATTTTTAAGATAAAATCGAATGCAATCCCTAGGCTGACCCTATCTGCTGTTACTGGCTGAGTTATGTTCCTAGGATACCTTTAATCTAAGGATCTCTTAGTGCTTTCCAGATCTTCATTAACATTTCACCCTTATTTCAGCTTGTTTGTTTCTTTGCATACTGATTCCTTGTGTGCCCAATCAGTTTGTTTCCCTTGTCAGTAGACAGTGTGACTAGGGTCCGTCCATGGATTTTGTCTCTGGGATTGTGACATGAGCCTGCTCTAAGTGATGTGACAGGAACACCATAGCATCAGGGAAAGGCCTGGTTAGTTGGTTGACTTGTCAGAAGGAAATGCCCCTGTCTTGTGGAGAATTGCCACAGCATGTGGGGAAAATGGTCTTGCTTCCGCTTGTGATGGGGATTCTGGTCTAAGCTTTACCTTCTATACCTTCTGAACTTGTCTGTCCCTTGGATAGAGGAGAATTGATGACTGCTGTTCTTCCTGAAAAGAGCAGGCATTTAAACCCAATCCAGTGATGCAATTCTAGGGTCCCCACATGTGACAGACATGCAGCCCACATTTCTTTCGCAAAGGCAAGCAACTTGCAATTCAGTCTTGCACCTGACAGCTTGAATCCTCATTGTTAAGGTGCCTTTCAGACTTGAAACTTCTGTGCTGCTTGCAATGTATTAGCTGGTTCCAAAAAGAAGTGGGAACTAGCGAGCAAATGTTTCTCTTGCACAGTGAATTACACCTCCCTCATCCTGACCAGAACTCCTTGGACCCGGGAATACAAGAAGCAAAGTAAATATTATTTTGTTATTGTTTAGCTGTATTTCTCTCCTGGTGTGTCGCCTGCTTGTCTGCAGATGCACCAGGATCCCCAGAGCTCCTGGACACTTTTTCTGCACCCCCCCCCCCCAATCTGTTGCCCTCACCCCCACTCCCAAGCAGTGAAAATATGTCCCAAAAGGCTTTGCCTCTGGTTAATGGGGAGAGGAGAAAAGAGACCGCTATGAACTTCTAGGATGTGTCAGGACAACTATTGTTACAGGCAGGTTAAAAGAGACACACGTGGAGAGGAACTTGGTACTCTGGAGGCAAAGGGGACTGCACATGCAGGTGGGAAGGCCAGGGAAAAATGCTAACGAGTGAGAGGTGGTTAGCAGCAGTCAGAAGCTGCTAATTATCCCACGCTCCAGCTTGTTCTCATGAGAGCTGGGAAACTCTCTCTTTGATCCTCCTGCATTTCATCTTATAATTGGATGGGGGTTCCAGATGTTACTGCCGAGTGTTTTAGGGAGCTGATGGAAAGATGTATCTTGAATCAAGGGCCTTGGACAATCCCAGAGGTATTTTCAGTGCTTTGCTAAAGAAGTGCTTGGGACACCATTCACCTCCTTGTCCCTGTTAAGTTATTGCTAGGGTTTATTTGTATTATCTCCTGAATGGCCTTTTCTTTACCATACGCATCCTTAAGGTTCCACCCTTTTTTACTCAAGTTTCATGGAGAACAGAGCTGAATGTTTGTTTCCTTCTGCTTAGAAGAGGTTTCAATTGGATTAAGTTTGTGTCTCATTGCTGCAGTTCTGTATGACTATTCCAATAAATGGATTTACTGATTTAGTGGCATTTAGTGGTAGCTACTGCAGCAGTAAGTCTAAAGACAGCTCCAAGAACATCAATGGAAAGGGGATTTTTAATTTGTCATTGCAAGTATGTATGTTGAAAGCCTGATTCTGGCAGCTAGATCTTTTCATGAATAGTACATCCAACCTAAGCAAAACAACTTGAAATGTAAAGATGTAATTTTTGCAGTAAGTTGCTCATTAATGGGCCACAGATCAAGTATTAGCAGAAATCAGCTGGGGAGGATTTTTCCTGTCTATTCCATGAGGAGACAAATCCACTCCTGAAATACCTGGTCTCACAGAAGCTCTGATTACAGACTCTCATTGCACTGCAGGTTTCTTTAGTATTTCCAGAAGAATTTCTCCTGTGGCACAGGACTGGCAGAATGGAGAATGATAGGGACTGAGAAAGAAGGTCTGTTTGCTTGAAAAAAAGTTACAAAAGTATCAGTGTAGTTAAAGTACTGTAGGTATAACAGTATGATCTCTATTATTATTCCAAATAATAATGCCTTTCCCCAGTTGAGTAATATACAAATAAGATCAGAAAAGCACCTCTCTCGGAAAAGCTTCCCAAGTGGGAGTTACGCAGTATGAAATGGCTCTATAATTTTAATGGTAAATTTCTTAGTGCAGACAAAGCCTGGCTCTTGTAACAGTCCAGGGGAATGTCACAAAAGAGGGCATTAACGTTACTAAAGGGCCAGCAGTTTTCTAAGGAAATGTTTTCCATAATCAGCTATAATCTCAAATGAGATAACAGTGCCTAGATACCATAGTGACATACATAGATGGGATGTGCCAGCTACTCCCTGCAACAACCTCTTAAGGATCTCCTTACGAAGTAAAACACCCAGTCACACAATTTATTGTGAAGGTTTATAGCTCCAGATGGAAGAAAAAGCTGCATTCACCCAGGCATGCACGCTCTTGTCGATCTTACTTGGCTGTTGACCATGAGCACTGCATGGAGCTGCGTCCCCTTCCAGAACTGTTGATAGAGAGGAGACTGGGACCCATCATCCCTACGTACTCATGAGGTAGAACAAGAGCACAGAGGGGAGAGAGCGTCTTTGTCCTCTGTAAATGGTGTGTTTGCCTCCTGAGATAAAGGTTAAAATGCACAGGAGAATCCCCAGCAAGGGGTACCAAAGCTGACGTCTCCGGTAGTGCTGTTTCAGCACAAGCTGTTTCAAGTAGGTCATTCAGATATCTCTCCCTGCTTTGTCTTGATACAGGCATTCTGGCTGCTGAAGCCATTTTGGAGCTTTCATGCAGCAGTGGCTGCTATGAACTCAAAGTGAAGATAAAACCACACTGCTGAAAAGGTCTAAAATATTTGCAAAAAGGTGTGGGGCATGCACAGAACTGTATCTTAGTTTGAACTGTGTGCTTGCTTGCTTGTTTTCCTGCCACCACAATAAGCAGGACCGGGCCTATGCCTGTACTTGGTGAGGCCTCCTCCAAGGAAACCCCCTTGGCGTTGATGATTCAGTAGCTTTCAGTCTGTTCTCAGAGGATGTTGGACCTGGTGGCATTTCATACTTCTCTTTTAAAAAAAAAAAAAAAAAAGGTGAAGAATGGGATGCCATGGGATTTGGAATTTCTCAAAGAGAATCATTTTATACGGTATTGTTAGTGATGAAGGAATAGTTTAAAACCCTTTTTCTCTCAGTAGAATTAAGGATCCGGACAGATGTCAGCTGTCTCAGAAAGGACTCCAAGTTGCTGTTCCAGAGTTGGCCTGATGCCTTCCGGTATCTAGAGCCTCCTCCTATTGTACCACACCACATGTCCTGAGAGCAACAACATGGGGTATTTCTTCTGTGAGGATGGAAGCAAATGGTAGGGGCATATGCAAACTATGAGCAGTAACCATAGGGACCAGGAAACCAAGGGAGGAAGGGAGGAGAAGGAATGGGAGGCTCAGCCCAGAATAATGTGGCTATAACATCCATAAGCAAGTCCATTTACCTGGGTTTGCACCGTGTCCTGGACTTCTCAAGGTTGACACTAATAGGGTCACATTCATTTTATAAAGAGAGAAATGAATGGCTTAGTTTGCGTTACTGTATTTCAAGAAGCAAACTACAAATCTGATTAGAATGAGGTATAAAATTGCATAGGTGTATATGGCCAATGTGTGTGTGTGTGTTTATGTGGACATATGTACAAACACACAGATTACTTCTAAGAAGTGCATCGTGTTTGTGGAAGTCTGAAGGTTAATCCAGATTGGGACTTGATTTCCATATTCACTCAGTGAGAACTGATACGATCTTTGTAGTTATAACAAAAATACCAAATACATTGGAACAATGAGCATTCTTGCAGTCAAATACAGCACATTCCCTGGTGAGTTATGCTAGGTCTACTCTCTCAGGTATTAGTAGGAGAGAGGGGGAGAATCTTGCACTCAATAATTTATGGATCCATAAAGATTTTTTTTTAAGCAAGTAATAATTCTTTGGAAATTAAGGCTAATTAAAAGCAATAGCATCCCTATAAATGCATTCAGTTACTTTGTCAAGACAATTTTATATTTGTTTCCTATGATGTTCCCATGTGCATCCTAATCAGTGTTTTGCTGTAATTGTGATTAGAGACCATACCACAGAGACAAACTCCTTAAAAACTGAGGGAAAGTAACAAGCAGTTGGGTGGTAGTAGACTTGAGTGTCTTCTGGATATTTACAATGGATTAGGCTTTTTTATTTTAGGGTTAGTGCAGCCTTAACCTATACGCAGTGGTTTATGGCTAATGCCAGCATTGCTTCTGGGTGCAAAGCACGTGTGAGAAATCTCTGCATGCTTGATGTACTTAAAAGGGAAGACAGGAACTTAAAAAGATCTCTTTYCTCCACTACTCATCCTCAGTAATTGGCCCCAACTTCCTCCTAAGTCTTTCCCGGGTAGTGAAAAATGAAATGTGTGTTGGAACCCAGCTTTTTGCCCCTTCAGCTGTTGGCACATCTGTTAGTCTGCTGAGGATGAGATGCAAGTTACCATATGGCTGAAATGTTAGCGACTGAAATTCTGATGACTGCTCCTATAAAGCCAAACTAATATTTCAGCAACGTGTCTCTTACCAATTGATATGCACAGAACCTCAGGTTTGATACTTTAGCTCTTCCTGTCTTTCTCAGGGCACAAAACAAAGAAAAATTAGCTCTCGTTTACCCAGAATCTATTTTCTGAGTGCACATGCCCGTGCATCTCTGTGTGTCTGTGTCTAACAATGGATGACCCTTGGTGCCAGGCTGTCACTACTACTGCATGTGTCAATTGCTACAGGACTGTAGCTGTTCCCATCATTTTCTCCACAGCTATGGCTAACTCTGTGCTACAGACAACAGATGAAAGGAATAGCTTTTGCGAACAGTACAATGTTCAAAATGCCTTTTTATCCTTTCCTCTTGGTGCAAAACTCCAAGCTTTGTGAGAGTGTACAGAGTAGTTTTTCAAGTGTGTGCTGACAATGTATCTATTTGTATGGGTGCCTTTTGAGTGTGAAGAGTGAGTGAAAATAGTTTGTGCCATGTCTGGACGCAGATTAGTTTTGGCTAAGGCAAGGAAGATGTATGACAAACAAAATCCTTTTCTCCTGCTGTGAACAAAATAGTTATTTGTAAGTATTTGCCAAAGAGTTTAGATGAACAATTTTAGGCACCAGGCATCAAAATTACTTGTAAACTGCTTGCTCTGACATTTCTGCATTTGCCACTTGTGGTATGTTATGACTCACAATTACTTGGTTTTGCTCAGTGATTGAGTTATTGAACTTGAGAGAAACAGAGCTATAGAAATCTATAGTATGAGAGAGAAATGAATGAGGAGTGTGAACCCCTGAAGAGTTGTGCTTCCCAACTCTGCTTTACAGAGATGTTTTCTCTCTGTTTTATGAGTGAAGAACCTGAGTTTGGAGTCACTAGGTGAACTGCTGCAGTCACATAGTGAAGCAAAATAGGCAAAAATAGAAGTTGGAATGCCTGACTCCACATGTAGAAAAGTTCAAGTTTGGAAGTCTGACAAACAAATAAAACTCGGTGCCAACCAGTTGCAGCAGGCAGCTTCTCTTGTCCACAAGCATGCTGCATTTGCTATGAAGCAATGCAAGGAAAGGAGCAGAAAAGTTGCTCTTCTTCCAAGGAACTCAAATCACCATGAGAAGATTCAAATGTGTAAATGCCTGTTTACATATTTTTTAAATTCCCTTTGTTTTGTTTTTGTTATTCTTTTCTTATATCTTATTAAGTTTTTGTTTGATTAAAGCACTCTGTTGCAGTGTAGTCATGGCAACAAGTTTACTTGAGTGAGTCTCTCTTTCTAGGAATGTTAAGATTTAAAAGAAAAGAAAAACAAACCCAAACAAGACAAGCCTTCATGTGGTCCTGACCCAGCATTTATTCATAATGATGGAGGCGCAAGTGAGTAGTGAGTGAGGAGTGAGTACGAAGTTGTTTATGTGCATTTGTCTCCGTGAGTTCACTGGAGACTCTGCTTATGCCTGTTGACTGTTTGTAGGTATGTCTTTGGGTATGTTTTGTTCAAATACAATGTACATGTAGAAGAGACCATGGAAGATTTCTGGTCCCAGTGATGCTGAAGTTATGACTGCCTTCCTATACTGGCATTGACCTAGATAGTTTGTGAAACAATTGCAGAGAAAGCACAGCAGCACAAACTTCAGTGAGAATTCCCTACAGAAACACAGGTCCATGTTGATGGAGCTCCTATGTGATGTCTTCTCAGAGTACCATTGTTAGTTTAGTAACATTTAGCTATGGCAGATGGACACTTGCTGCAGTCGTCTCTGAAACTGCAGTATAGACATAGCCCTGACTAGGGCCTATCTATACATAAAGTTTCACATTGCTGTAACAATAATTGTTCAGAAACATTCCTAGTGGAATTTGCACAGCTCTCTAGTGGGGTGCAGTTATACTAGTGGAGAGGTGATGTATGCTAATCCCATCATTACTAGGGCACTGACTACACTACATCAATTTCTAGAAAGGAGGAGAATTGGAACAACACAAAACCTGTCTGCAGAGATGCCCAATGATTTAAAGACTTTAGAACATGTTAGCTCTAATTAATGTGTTTGAAAGCTGTAAGCCAGCTCAAGTAGTGTGTACTTCAGCACCTCCTAAATTGGTCAAGGCAGGTTCTACCTAGTCTTTAATTTGATCTTTCTAGCATGTATTAAAAGCAGTCACACCTTGATTACACTAGACTCTTCTGACACATTACTTCCAAAGGATTAGCTAACAAGGTTCATCTCCCTAACCTAAAAAAAGTGCTCTGTTTGTGCACAYGTGTTTGTATACACTTGTGAATTAAGGGAGAGACCCATGGCTTATTCTTTTATGGCACTGTTTGATGTTGGGATGGCACACATAATGTTATCTTCTTTTCAATGGTCACTAATTTTTTACTGTTTTAACCCAGCAGTAGATTCCAGCCATACCCAGATTCTTGGACAGTCAGTTTTTCAGTGTATCTTTTTGTTGCTATGATTGTAGGAGGGAAGGCAGGCAGGAAGTTAGGGAAGTGGAGTAGCAAAGAGTGATCTACAAGTGTTGGGACACAGCCAAGCTTTAGATTAATGCAACATGACCATCATTGCACCATCTTTTGATACAGTGAGTTTTTCTTAGCAGTGGAGCAGAGCTGAGTAGCACAAACAAAGGCTTTAGGAAAAAAAGAGAGACTCTGGTGGAGGCTTGCTTCTGCATTATAACTCTGATATCTCAAGTCTTTCACAACAGTTATGAATTAGCAATAAATAACCTCTAAGGAGAGAGGAATAGACAAGGGAGAAAGATGCATTTTTAATTGCAATATGCGCAAAGAAGTATAGTTAATGCAGAGAGAAGCACAGGGAAGCTGTCCAACGGCTGGAACTGCAAAGAAGGCAGCTCTTGCCTTAAAAGTAAAGGGTCAGAGCGAATGGTTACTGTAACAGCAGCTTTGATACTTACGGCCTTACTCCATTGGTGATTTCTGTAAATGCTTTTTTTACATCATGGAGGCATCACTTGAGTGTTGCTAAACTTGTTTTCCAAAACCTTTGCAGAGAAGGGCAATCTCTTGCTATGTTATGGGGGACTAGAACACTGAAATGTGAAGTCAGTAAAAATTTGCTATTGGTTTTAATGGAAATAGGATTGTGCCCTTTTAATTTAAACTTCTTGTTGTAGAGATCTCAAGGCTGATTCTGATCTAAGGTACCACAACATACCTGAACTTTAACCAGTAAGGAAGAGAGATGAATCAGTCCTTCTATCATTTGATAGGTTTTCCAGTGCCATATCCTCTGACAGCACATCACAAAGGAGAATGGTCACTCGGGGCACAGCCAGCCTCCCACTGCCGTTGCAGGGTGATTCTTGCTGTGCGGTATGTGTAGCAGCATACAAAGGTCTCTGAGCTATAGGCCAGGTGACTGTTTACAGTGCAGCATAACCACGATACCAAGTCAGAGAGAGAACAGAAATTGTGTTCCCTGCATGGGAAGTTATTCATTATTTAAAAGAATGGAGCAACTCGTTTAGAATTAGAGTCCTTGCCTCCAACTTCTCCCCAACAGACATTTAATTCCTCTAGTTTTTTGAGTACTGATCTACTTAGACTGGTCACATAGCTATACAGGGCACTTGTAGGGAAGGTGATTTGGAAGAGGTATTTKGTGAAAATAGTTTGACGAGAAGAGAGTTTCTTAAACCACCATTGACTGTCCCAGGCTGTTCTCTTGGAAGCAGACAAAATGCCTGCATTAGATAGGGATGTATGCAATTTACAGCTCTGGTTTGTTGTGTAAGCTCATACTACCATGACACTACTTTCAAGAAAGACAGAAAAAACTCTGAGTTCCATGGTGCTCCTTTTTCACTCCAATAAATTGGTGTAAATGGCAGTGTTCTGTACCAGTGGAATTAAAAAGGGTACAGCCCAGCAGTTCCTGAGAAAGCATTTTTTCAGAGGTAAAGCCCTTTCCAGTGTCCTCCTTCCCAACCCTTCTCCCCTGAATACCCACCTGTGCCCTCCCTGCTCTTGCTCTTGCTGCTGGGCTGTCAAAATATCTCTCATAATGAAGCAGTCTGGCCTGAGGCTACTATTACCTCCAATACTGATCCCGCTGAGCGTGACTCTGGCAGCATGGCTGGCTGTTCACGTGCAGTGTGCATAGAGCTGGGCTACACCTGGCAAGGAATAAAAGACAAAAAGCAGTGAATCCTGGCTGTTAGACAGCCTTGATGTCCTCTGAGACGGTGAAAGAGACTGGGGAAAGCATGAATCCGGCTGGCTCGGGAGGTGATGTTGTGGTTCTTTGGTCTTCTTCCCTGTCTTTTGGTAGGCTCAGCGATTTGGTAGGGACAGAGTTGCTGCTTTCCATCACTGGTGTGATAGTGTCAGGGTAATTCTGTGGAAAGATAGGGAAGTGGGGAGACGAGATGTTAACTTGCAGTCTTAAAAGGCTAAGCCCCCCAACTTCTTTGGGGGAAACAACATGATTCAGTGGATACTATGCCAATTGTTGAAAGACCTGTTTTATTATCTAAGCTCTTCCGGTGTACAGGAGAGAACTTTGCTGGTATAGTTAGTTTTGGACTGTGAGAAACTCATGCTACAGACCTGCTACGACAAGTCAGCAAGACCAGTGCTATAGCTGCAGCTATGCTGACAGAATGTTGTATCTGTTCGTTTAGCTTAGCTTAGCTTAGGCAGAGGCATAATGGTGCCAGAGATGGCATGTATGGCATCTGTGCTGGAATCCTGCAAAGACAGAAGCTCTGGATTAGTTTGTGAACTCAGGCTGGTCATTTTACATGTACCTGGGCGTCTCTCTCCTCCCAGCCTCAACCTGTCTTTCCTGTAAAGGGGCAGGGCCTGCATCTGCAATGAGTTTTTAAAACACTTAGCACAAAGGACCTTTGATCTCAGTTAGAAACTCAGAGGTTTACTGTCACACATGTAAATAACAAATTACATTTAGGAAGTTCCCCCTCCTTTTATGGGTAGAATAATGGAGGCATATCCAGGATAAGTATTTTGTCCATGAAACTGGTGATGGAATAAGGAGGAAAATCCTTACCTCTTAATTTTCAGACCTGTGCTTGAAGCACCATCTCTTCTTGTAAAATGCTTTACAGCACAGATAGCTCTTTGCAGTTGTTGACACATTTGACCTAAGAGAAATAAAAGATCCAGGTTTTGTTTCAATCCAACATGATGTATTCCAGAGGTGGAGAACTAAATGTTGGAAAATCATCACTATTTACTATGTTTACTGTGGTAGTGCCTCTGTGAGCAAATTAAGAATCATGCTTTCACTTTGCTAGGTGCCGTGGAAATACACAACAAAAAGACATGGTGATTCGTGCCCCCAGACTTGAAAACATGTTCCCATTCCTCAGTGTGGAATTTGCAAAGCGTACCTGGTTCTCTCTAACCACGTGTGCATGGATTTGCTTAGATCTCTCTGATCTGCTCTCCAGTGGTGAATCTGTTTACACTAATCCTGAAAGCTCTACTGTTAAGAGACTGGAGCTGAACAACTTCAGACTCCTGCTGTTGAACTCAGACACCCAGACAGAGCTCTTGTTCTTTATTAGAGTGGGGAGGGGTAGGGAGGACTTGGTAGTAACTTTTAGTGCTCGTAAGAGACTGGTAGGATCAGCCTGAATCTGTGCCTCTTGAATCCCGCCAAACTTCAGTGAGTTCTGCCAGAACATCTTACATGTGTGCAAGAAACCCTGCTTGGTCCAAGCCGTGCACCTCATATTGAGCCACCATCGTGAGGCCTTACTCTTCCAGTGCTGGACCTCTACACAGCTTGACCAGTGCACCTATGTCATGACTGGCATCAAGTGCCTGTTTTTTCCAGGAATGAAACACAGCCAGGTAGGTGCTGCCCTTCTAGAATGAAGACTCAGCATATTCACTTCACTTACGACTAGGTCCAGATTGGAGCCGTTTCTTTAGAGGTAAAAAGCAACTGAGCTGACGTGCAGTGGGAAAA
This sequence comes from Phoebastria nigripes, assembly GCA_035582835.1. Classification (NCBI taxonomy): domain Eukaryota; kingdom Metazoa; phylum Chordata; class Aves; order Procellariiformes; family Diomedeidae; genus Phoebastria; species Phoebastria nigripes. The sequence continues at coordinate 4,301,246 of JAYKAV010003044.1, read as the reverse complement.
CCCCATGGCAAGTCACCTTCTCCTTTAAAAGAAAAGGTAAATAAAAGTTCTCTGGGTTAGGAAAGGTTTCATTACAGCTGTTTAATAGGAGCGGACTGGATAGTAATGCAAGGTGCTGTTAGGAGATTTGAGTGTGCATCCAAACTACAGAGATCTGAGAAGTCTAGAAGTAAGTACCACAGAAGGATTTGTTCCTGGAGGATGAAGGCCATTCTTGTTCTGCTCTCCTGTGACCCCTCCTGGAGGAAGCATGGAGACTTGTCTTTGGAGAAGGCTGCAGTCAAGCTCTCTCTACACTCAGAGGTGAAGTTGCCATTAGGAACAGAGGTGGAAGAAGAATAGTAACCCTTATGGCTGTAAAAAAGAAAGAAGGCTTTGAGAAAAAATACCCACTGCCCTGTAAAAAGTGAAAAGAAATCATGAAACCAAGTTACAAAGAAGATGGAGTCAAAGGAAGTCTGAAGTAGTTCTCAAGCCTTTGCAGAGAGCTCAGTGCAGTTCTAGGTGTGCCAGGCATGAAGGTTTTCTGGGAGCGTAAGAGCGAGTAGTTCTTCTCACTGTATGGCCTTCTCACCTGACCTCCATCCAGAGTCCTCTTATATGCTTTCACAGAGAATGCCTGTGTCTCCCAGAGCTTCTTCCAAGCATTTTCCTTGGTTCATTAGGTGATAATAGAAAGTGATTTTTCCCCTGTCATCTTGAGCAATCAGAAGCATTAAGAATAAGAGCCTAAGCCTGAAAGCCTAAATGAGAGGGTTTGATGGGTATGTGTATCTGCCTCCTTCATTAGAGCAAGAAACAAGGATAGCTCCCAGAGCTTGCATTTCTTGAGAATAAACAGGCAAGAAACAAGGATCATGGTCAAGTAGTGTCAAGAGAAAACTGAGGTTTGGGGCTTAGATTCCATTCCCAGATCTGCTGATCCCCAGAGAGGCAGTTTCCTCCGCCTTTACTGGTATGAAGCAATAGCTTGTCCCACAAGTGGACCATTAGTGGACTTTTTGTAGAGAGGGGTACCTATCAGCTGAGAGCTAAGGAGGGCAGAAGATAACTCCTGTAAGATCTCAGGCAAATCACTTGATGCACAAATGTGAACTCGTCACCTGTATTAGCCTGTATTCACTCATAGTAGGACCGAGTAGCTGCATAACCCCAGCGTGAATACAGTGCTTATGTTCTGGATCTCAGCCTCTCCCCTCTTCAGTTTCTCCACCAGTAAAATGAAGCTAAAAGCAGCTTCCTCAAAAAGGTGCTAGGAGGTGGTGTTCTTTCTCCTTCTCTGCGAGTGCTCTGAGATCATCTGAGAGATGGTGCTGAAGTGGCAGGGGCTATTCTGGCTCAGAAGCTACCCTGCTAACTCTGTCAATGGCTGATTGTCACAACAGCAAATCCATTTCTCACTGTCAGGAAGGCAAGTTCAGCTTGCCACCACCTCCCCCTGTAAGAAAGCAAGTAATAAGAGGCACACCTTGGGACAAAGCTAAGAACTTTTTGTTGTTGTTCTGGGAACTCTCAGACAGAACTCATACAGAACTCTCTCTGTTCTGCCACCTTGTAAGACTTGGGCATATTTCTTGTACTGTGTTTAAGGGGATAATTTATTTTTATTTCTCTTCTAGGTAGGATTCTTCCTGTGCAGTCGATCCTACTTAGCATCCAAAGGTAGGGAACTCCATCTTGCTGATGTGACAAATCTCTGTAACAACACACAACTTAATTTTGGGCCGTGTTGTCCTCTCGGGGCAGTTTCGCGTGGACCTTGTGCCACGTCTGCCACAGCTCGTAATAGAAAACAAATTTATACCGTGTCTCCTAAGTCTTGCTACATCCCTCCATGGGACAGGAGAAGGCTCGAGCCTGCCTTCTCAAGGTATAGCTGGTCACCACAGGAGTCTGCCACGGAGAGCATGCGGCAGGTATTCCTGCGTGGGAGTGCGCCCAGGAATCCAGAGGGACGTGCCCCCAGCCGGCAGGGTGCCCGTGTCCCCCCGCTGCAGCCCGCCGGAGCCGGGGGGAGCCCCCGGGCCGCCCCGCCGGGCTGGCGGCTCCCGGCGCGGCGCTGGCCCCGCCGTCCGTCGCTCACCCCCTCTCCCGCCGCCGGCGCGGCGCTTGCAAGCGCCTCTGCTGTTTAAATGGGCCAAGTTAGAGAAGCGGCGGCGGCGGCGGCGGAGGGAAATCTTGTTTGGTCAGAGTCTCTGAACTATACTGTGACTTCTGAGCACAGATCAATATCTGTCTGTCCCGGCTCGGAGGGGAGCCCGGCCCAGTAGCCCAACATAGCGAGGCATTTAGGGTCTGGGGGCAGTGGCGTAGGGAGCGCATGCCGTGCGTGGCACGAGCTCGCGGGGATATAAATGTCTATGTCTGTGTGTCTCTGTGCGTGTATATATATATACATAGATATATGTAATGTAATACCATGTTTTTTAAAATTTTGTGCAGGAGTGGAAATTAAATACCAACTCGCAGTGATCATAAAGCCTTCGGTGGGAGCGGGGCGAGTCTGCACTTTGCAGGTGAAGGTGGGCGGCCCCCGGGAAACTTCTCCGCCCGGGTGTCTGGAGCCCCGCGGGCAGAGCCGGGAGAGCCGGCACCGTCCGGGGGCTTCGTCCTCCCCGCGCCCGGCGGGCGCCGGCGGAGGAGGGGAGGGGAGGGGATCGCGGAGTGGCGGCGGGGGCGCAGCGTTTAATTTTAATTATTGCATATAAATAAATAAACCAGGTGTCAGTTTAAAGGAAGGAGGGGGGGGGGAGGG